>PVIH01005493.1:0-123478 GCA_004025045.1 Sigmodon hispidus | reverse complement strand
ACCTTTGGTATGTGAATGTGCTTCTTTAGGGTATACACCCAGAAGTGGTATTGCTGGGTCCTTGGGGAGACTGATTCTTAATTTTCTGAGAAACCGCCATATTGCATTCCAAAGTGGCTGAACAAGCTTACACTCCCACCAACAATGGAGGAGTGTTCCCCTTGCTCCGCATCCTCTCCAACATAGGCTGTCATCTGTGTAAAGGCAAGTTTTCATTGATATGGGAAATGGAGTCATCTTTGATGGATGATGAGACCCTTTTCTCTCTAGAAATTGCATATTCATTTTCTTTCTTGGCCTTTATTGTGTTTTTTTAGATGAAGCCTTTCTCTTAATGAGAAATCTGCATTTCATCAGAGATGGAACGCAAAATCTGTAGCTTATTTATTCCCTGGAGAGGATGCCTCCTTTTTGTTCTCTAAGCCAATGACTGAAGATGCTGGCAAATTAATTTCAGGCATGTTAGACTAGTGGTTGGTGCATGTAAGACTCCTAGCCAACTACATTATGCAAAGTGGTGAAGCTGTGTGAACTCAGCACAGACCAGGGTTCAGTTACCCACTTAGCCACTTTTTTGTCTGGAAACTAAACACCTCAGCCAAGTGCTAGGTACAGTGTGGCCAGTGTGGTCAGCAGAGTCCTACTTACCCAACTGAGAAAAGCCACACCACCTCCGATGAAGGCATGGGCTTAAATGCCCAGTTCAGAAGCAAAACTTTCTAGAAGGCTTGTAAAAAAATGAATGGGTAGAAATCATCGAAGCAGAACCAGTAGGTGGTACCCCCACAGCCTGCCCAGCATCTCACAGGATGGGCCTAATGCCTATCTTTATCATTGAGCAAGCCTTTAGTGTTCATTTTTTCCTTCTAAGCCCAGATGTTGAACATGGAGATATCAGAGGATTTGCCAAAGAAAGATGGACCAGCCAGAGTAGGAACGTTACGGTGACAGCCAGCTGGTGTCCTCTGGTGACCAGCTCCCCGCCTGGCACTCTTTGGGAGGATGTTTGGTGAGAATGTCAAGTCCACGCAGTTCTTTCTCGGCCTTTTTAACACAGGAAACAAAAGAAATTATAAATACAAACTTGGCCAGCTTCCTGGGCCTGGATGGCCCCATGGCCTGGCCCTTTTCTTTTATCTGAACCTTGCTGTTCTTTCCACAGATGATTCTAAGCACAAGTGTCTACCTTGCTTCACTTCTTAGGCAGTTAGCCGTGGTTTCGGAGAGCAAGGTGTCCAAGGAGAAAGACAGAGGGAGACTTGAGAACCAAGAGAGCCGTAGAGAGTGCTTCAACAGGGTGGCTTCCTTCCAGCAGGATGGAGCCGTCTGCAGTGGAGTCTGAACTCCACAATGCTCACAGACCTCCCTGGACTTTGGAAGTGTTGGGCCTCTGTTGCCCTCTGGCCCTTGGGCAATACTGACCCAGTCCTGAAGGAGGCTGGGTGGGATCCAGGGGCACCTGCTCAGATGGATGCTAGTTCACTCCAGCTGCATTGTGTCCTCTACTCCCTTAGCTGTGGGTCCCAAGATTCCAGCCAGGGACCTGGCCAGCTTCCTTTAGACCCACACCCTTCCAGCCAGGTCATAACCCTAGCTGTGTTGATTTAAAGGCCACCCACCAAGGCAGAAGTTGGGGGGCGTGTCTAGTGGAAAGGCACCAAGCTTAAACTATTTCACACACAGTCATGAATGGATCCCGGAGGATTCTCTCTGCAGTCTGGAGTGGGCCATGGGCCTGGAAGACTGGTTCTTAGAGTGAGTGATAGCACTCATCGTTCCCTGCATTGTCCCCAAGGGCATCTGCTTGAGATGTGTAATGCCAGCTCTGGATTTCATAAACAGTGGGTTCCATGTGTCAGCCTAGTACATGAATTTGAGAAGCTGCCAACCCACCCATCTTTGCATCCAGTCATGATGAACTTATGTGTACAAGTCAGTGGATACCCTTTGTGCTTAGCACCAAGTCAACCTAGTTAAGGTTGACATGAAGCTAGGAAAATGGACCACTGAGACAGATCAAGGGAAGTCCTCCTGTTAAAGAGGTTGGTTGCAGCTGTGTAGTGAAGGATTGTGGCAGAGACTCTCTGGCTCAGATGGTCATCAAAGAAAACTTCAAATGCAAGAAAGAAACACATAAAAAATATGACTCAAAAAACCAACCGCATAAACAAGCAAACCACCTAAAGAATCCTGGTGATGGAAGTATTTCCACTGCAGTGAGGTCGGCATGTCGGCTTTGGTAGTGCTCTGTAGTTCTGCAGGACACTGCCATTTGGGGAAACTGAGTAACATTGATTTCTTACAACTCCTGTGAATCTGCACGTATCTTGAGAAGTTTACTGATAGCGTATCGAGGAGGAATAGAGCCCTTCCATGTAGCAACCTAGAGAAGTGGCTTCAGTAGCCTGAGGTAGATGCTGATGACAGACAGGAAACACATGCTACTGGAGAGGGAGTCTCAGAGTAGGAAGGGTAGAGACTTGGGGTCACCTGCCTGTCCATTTGGAAATGGATGTCAGCATTTATGGCGTATCTGTTAGGAGTGAATGCTGGGCACAAGTTCTGTTTTCCCAGTGGGAAGTGGGTAAGAATTGAGTGATTCTGGGTTGGGAGGTATGCATGCCCAGCACTGTGAAATCATGGAGTTTGTTGTGTTTTTCTTTTCTCCTGTCTCTACATTCCAAAGTTTGGGAGTTACATGATTGTTTATTACGGAAAAGGTTAGATATTGAGAAAGGAAGCCACCTGGCCATTCTCAGAGAATTGGTCCAGTGTGTGAGGGCCTGGAAAGCCATTTGGCAGCTGCTCTGGGCTGAAGGGCCTGACCTGCCAGGCTGGGGGAGAACCCGTGACTGCTGCATTGCTGGGCTCTGCCCTGATTTCCCTTGACACGCCCTGTTCCAGCCTGTACTTTCATCAGGCACTAGACCAGAGAATGCTGGAGTGAGGCTGCTGCTGTCATGAGACAATGCTGGCCCAACAGCAGTGCAGTCACCCTGCGATGGTCCCTACCCTTCTCCGTGAGTCTGTAACAAGGGAGGCTTCAAAGGGACTTTTTCCCAGCAGCCCTCACTTTCCACAGCCTGTGGCAGGCTGGCAAACACATAGGAGGGGAATTTCCATCTTTGAGGTGCCTTTTGGTTACACTGGCAGGTTTTGTTTGTCAGCCTGCTTGTTCTTTATCTGCCTGTGTAAGTGAGAGCCATCCTCTCTGGTCATCTTTCAGTGGGGATTTCTAGAGAATGATGACCACAGGGTCGGTAAGATGGCTCGGTCAGTAAAGGGCTCGCTGCCAAGCCTGACAACCCAAGTTATATCCCTGGGAACTACATGGTGGAAAGAGAGGAAGAATTTTCAAAAGCTGTCCTCTGACCTCCACACACACCTTGGGCATGGGTGCTATGGCATTTATTGGGTGCCACCCAATAAATAAATAAAAAATAACATTTTAGGTTTATTGCCATTTTCAATTAAAATATAATTGCATCATTTCCTCCTTCTTTTCTTCCCCCAGCCCCTCCTGTAAACCCCCCCCCTTGCTCTCTCTCAAAATATGTTGTTTTCAGAAAGAATGCAGGCACCTTGGAACTGTGCAGGACGTACTCTCCCAAAATGCACCCTCTGGTGTGGCGCTGCTGTGGGTTTTATTTAGGGTTATAGTTTAGTTCAGGGCACTATTCTAAAATCAATATCCAGACATCCAGAATGTCACTTTGACCTTGTGTCCTTTGGGGACTTAGGCTGCAGAGTTACTAGGTCTGATGGTGGGTACCTGTAATCCCAGTACTGAGGAGGCTGAGGCAGTGGGCTGTAACACCAACGGTAACAGGGAAGAAAGGGGAGTGGGGACGGCTTGTCAGGCACACCCAGGTTGAAGCATCCCTCTCCTTGTGTCAGTATGCCAAGACCTTGCTGAAGGTCAGGAGGCAGCTAAGGAAGATGATGGCAAACAGCCATGACCGTGCCTGCTCACTCCCAGCCCCAGCTGACAGGATCTGGTTGCAGGAGTGTCTAGAACCTCTCTGCCTTCAGAAGCCTAGAAAACCAAGGCAGCGAAGCCAAGGGCGACCCCTGCTGTCCTTGGAGGGCCTGGGTTCCTAGGCTCTAGAGGCCCGTGCTGTCCCTGGGTGGCCTGAAGCTCTTGCCTTGGCAGCTGCGCAGTGTTTGTTGCTGGCAGTTACCATGTCACCCTCTGGTATCTCAGCAAGAGAGGCCCAGGGACAGGTGTGGCTGAGCACAGAGATTCCCGGTCTGGCCTGGCCTCCCAGATGCACCTTCTCCTCTTACCCTAAGGGAACAGATCCTCAAGACGTCTGCAGTATTGAATATTCTCTAGTTCTTGGCACCTTCTTCATGTGAACAGTCTGGTTAGGATGGCCAGGTCCCCGAAGGAACTTACACTCAGTAGGGGTTACCCTTGCCTCCCTGGGACACAAGCCACTTTCTTGTTCTCCAGAGGCCACTAAGCTGTGAGACCAGGGAAGTCATTCCTGCTTCTGCCTGTGTGGGTAACTATTGTAGGTCCAAGGGTGTCAGGACTGGCTTGATGGTCCCGTATTTACCTCTTCCTAGGTCTGCATAGTCGTGGTTCATTCACACCTTGGAACAGTCACCATGGAAACATTTACACCATGGAATTGGCTAGTGTGTCAAAATGGGCAACGCTCTACAGGAACAGTATGTTCCTGCTTACTGGGGTCTTCTGTGCAGGGTTGATAGGACCCCTGCAGACCTTGCTTGTGTAAAGTGAGCAGCTGAGTTCCTCACTTAGGTGAAGGAATCTGGTGAGTAGTTATCTAGAGGTCTGTTTAGAGAACTGGAGAGATGGCTCAGCGGTCAAAAGCACTGGCTGCTCTTCCAGAGGTCCTGAGTTCAATTCCCCGCAACCACATGGTGGCTCACAGCCATCTATAATGAGATCTGGTGCCCTCTTCTGACACACAAACATATATGCAGACAAAACAGTATATACATAATGCATAAATAAATCTTTAAAAAAAAAAAAAAAAGGTCCGTTTAGAGTTCATCTCAACCATATTGCAGACCCAGTTAGTCAGCCAGAGTCTACAACCCCTCAGCACTACTGCAGATGGTGCTGGCTGGCCATGGGCTGGAACCCCCAGCCCCAGGCAGAGCTCTGTTGTCCTTTGTCCCAGGCTTCTGCTGAGAACAGTGTAGATCAGGTTGTGGGCATTTCCCTGGGACTCTAGAAGCTCAGAGCTGGGACTTGTATCTTGGTCTACGATTTGTGGAAGGCATGGGCCCCGGTCTACCATTGCCTCTCATCCCAGGCTCTGTGGTTGCTGATTGTATTTGTCTTGACTGTCTGGGAAGAAGACTTCAAGATCCCTGAGGATCCAGTTGTTTATTGTCCAATAGCCAGAAGCCTGGGCCCAGCCAAGAAAAGGATTGCTAAATAAGAGAGACAGTTCAGCCCAGAGAAAGCTGGCAACTCTCAGACCTGCCAAAGGATTCAAGCCGTCTAATCCCAGCTCAGCCTTCAGCTGTCCCTTCCTGGCTTGAGTCTCCTCCATTTATAGATGGCCATAAGGAGGAGAAGAGAAAATACAAACTTAGTTCTTGGCCTAACACCTAGCATAGAACAGTGCTTGTATGTAATGAATGTCAGTGAAAATGACCTTTGCGGTCAGTTTTAGATCACTAAGGTCCCCAGCTGACCACAAAACACTTGGGTTTGACAATGTACAGAACTACTGACAAGGGACAGTTGACCTCTTACATTGCTGGCTGTCACTCATGATCACCTCTGCTAAACTGAGTTGTTTTTCATCACATGCATACACAGTCATGTGTCTGCACAGGTGCCCATGAACCCACATGGTATACAAAGAGACATTAGGCATGCACTTATGTAAGTGCACACATGCACACATGCCCACACCCCTGTGCAAACAGCTGTTGCTTATGACTGGCTCTGACGCACATGCTAAGTAGCTGCATTTTTTTTTTCAGTTATCTTTACTGAAAAGTAAGTGTTATGAGGATATGGTCTGCCTTCTGCCTGCCTTCCAGAAGAATCTCTATGTAGCCCTGACTGGCTTCTAACTCTGTTTTCTGATCTCAGCCTCCCCAGCACTTAGCAGACATAAGCCACCACACCTGCTGTAGCTGGTGTATTTCCCCCACACACACACAACCCCCAGACAGTTTCTCTGTGTAACAGGCCTGACTGTCCTGGAACTCACTTTTGGACCAAGCTGGCCTTGAACTCACAGAGATCTACCTGCCTCTGCCTCCCGAATTCTGGGACTAAAGGCACATGTCACCATGCCTGGTTTAGTCGGTGTGTCTTAATAGAGCAAAACACAACCCTGTAACTAGCCCCAGATGAAAGAACAGGATGTGGCCAGCTTCTTCAAGACCCCTGTCTCTCCCTGGGGTAACTACATCCTGTATTCTCCCTGAGGGAGCACTGTATTATTCGTACTTTAGGGTCTGTTTTTTTTTTTTTTGTTTTTGTTTTTGTTTTTTGTTTTGTTTTTTTTTTTTTTTTTGAGAACAGTTTCATGTAGCCTAGGCTGGACTCAAACTTACTTTGCATCAGTGGGTGGCCTTAAAACCGTGATCCTCCTGGCCCTACCCCTTCAGAACGGGGATGAGTTTGTGTAGCACTGTGGGTGGTACCCAGGGCTCAATGCATCCACAGAGGGCTGACTTCTTTGACTACACTGAGTTCATAGGATTTTCCCTTCTTATGGTATGGAAACCGGGATCATTTACACATATCACTGTGCATTCTTTCAGTATTGTACTGATAAAGACTTCTGTTTAGAATAATGTCCTGGAATGTTCTTCTGGTTCTGTCATGCATTAACTGTCTAGGATGGTCACTGTGACCAACTTGGGTAGCCATCTTTAAAGACCGGCTAAGAATATATGAGAGAAAGGGCTGGGGAGATGGCTTGGCCAGTAAAGCATTTGCTATGTAAGCGTGAGAACCTGAGTTTGGATTTCTCAGTGATCATATAAAAAGACAGGTACAGCAGCACATACCACGCTCTACAGAGGCAGAGGCAGGAGAATCCCTGGGACCTGCCAGCAAGTCTTACCAACTGGTGAGCTCCAGGTTCAGTGAGAGACTGTCAAAAAGGCAGATGGAAGAATAATTTATTAAGTATCATTTATTAAGTATCAACCTCCAGTGTATACCCAACATACACACACACACACACACACACATGCATGTACACAAGCAAGAATATATAAGGAAAATCATATCTTCTCATGAGCCAGACAAAAGCAACATGGCAAATATGAACCTTTGGTACCCTGGGCCCAATGGCCCTCCTGGAGGCATGTTCTTTTCAGGGAGCTATTGGAGATGTTAACCAATCAGTGGCACACAGCTCACAGAGTGGCCTTGTCATGTTCTTGTGGTATTTTTAGGAACTGTTCCTGCAAGGCAGCAGTCACTGGGTAGCCATATTGTGTGAGGCTCCTGGAACCAGCTCCTGAGTGCTGGGATTACAGATGTGCTGTCATGCCTAGCTATACTCTCTATAACTTTGCGTCATTATTATTGTTGTTATTTGTTTGTTTTGGTTTTCTCAAGACTTACCTTAAACTCACAGAGATTCACCTGCCTCTGCCTCCCAAGTGCTGAAATTAAATGTGTACACCACTATGCCCAACAGTAACTTCCCCAAATAGACAATAATCCCATCGTGCCTTTTCCTAATTTCCTGCTCACATCTCACATGCCCTGCTACGTGTGTCCCAACCAGGGAACTAACATCTTTTACTTGGGCTTTACTGCAGACATTTTTGTATGCATTGATTATTTGTCAGAAATGAATTCCCCAAAGTGGGACTGCTGAGCCACTGGAGACAGATGTTCTGTTCAGTAATGGACACCTTTTTCCTTATTGCTTCCAAGGAAAGGAAAGCCGTGTCACTCCACAGAGTAAGCAAGGACCACACTGTCCCCATCCTCCCTGGAATCTGTGCATTGTCACTAAGGCAAAGTGATCCAGATCACTGGGACAGCCCTTCTCCCCTTTTTTGGAGACAGGGTCTCATGTAGCCCAGGCTAGCCTTGAAACTCTAATCTTTCTGCCTCCACTTACCACCTGCTCAGATGATAGGGGTTTGTCATCGTTTCTGGTTTCTGGAATAGCATCAGGGCTTTGAGCATGCTAGACACATACTCTCTCAACTGAGCTGCATTTGCGACCCCCACAACCTCTTTTCGTAAAATTGGAAATTGATACTTGCATTTCCCCAAGCTATTTCTGACCCAGGAGATTCTCTTCCGCAAACAGTGGCTTCCCTGACCTGAGACTGTCAGGGTCTGGTTTTTGTGTCATACGTAGGAAATACAGAACCATCCTCACAGCCTTCAGGTACATAGGCCCTGTGAAGCTACCACACTGTCCTGCAGCAGTCAGTGGTGGTCATGCCGTCTTAGAGCCTGCTGCACCCAGTACAGGTTCAAGGGATCAGAAACCCGGCACTGGTGCCCGATGGCGTGTGTTCCACCTTTCACCCAATAGCACGTGTTTCCTGTGTGCATTTGTATGAAACCAAAAAGACAAGCAAATGAAACTCTCCTGCCAAAATATCCGATACCACACAGAGAGCAGGAAGTCATGTTTGACACATGGCTGCTGTTAGCATGCAGCCTTGGAAGACAAGCAGGAGCATTGGGGTGCTGCGGGGGAGTAAGCTTGCTGGGCACAGGAGCAGGAACATGCCAGCAGCAGGTCTCCAGATAGGCACAGTCCACTGCCTGGAGTTGTGCCCTAGAGGAAGACCCCCCTCAGCCCAGGTTGCTGGAATCCCATCCTTCCTAGACAGTGTCGCTTTATCTCTACCGAGTGTCCTGTCTTATTCCAGTTTGTTATGTTTGGGGTCTGTGAACATCAGACCAAGTTTACAGAGACTCATAAACCACACAGGTATGGGAGGCTCTGAGGGGGGAGTCGTCACATGCCCCTGGGATGTGTGGCAAAGTAACTGGAGGGTAGGAATCACATGGTGTCTCTGAGAAGGGCATGGGGTGGGGGAGGGGGGCATCATGACCTGAGCAGGGCTTCATATTCCATCCACTGTCGTACAGCACATCACAATGCAGCCATCCGTCTCTCCTCACCGCCTGGCCTCTCACAGCTTGGCCTGGGCCCACTGCCCTCCTTCTTCTCCCCTGGGGCCCTGAAGGCCTGAGCCCAGCCGTGCTATGCATCTGTCTGTGACTTCTTCTCCAGCTCCCCTGCCCTGAGTCCAGGAAGCTCTGACTATCCCAATACCTACCGCAGAGCCCTTTGAGATGGCACAGAAATGAAGTAAGTGTGTATCTAGCCATCACAAGTAGAGGGGAACAGGAAGTTGGTAGTGAAGAATGCCAGATGATACACTTGGGCCATGTGATGACAGGCACCGTCCCATACTTGAGATGAGTTGAAGAGGCGGATGTTACCTCATGTCAGTGTCCCTCCCATAATGCACAGTTTTGGTCTAACACATCGTATCTAGAACATGAACCCAAACACTCACAGTGGGTCTGGCCGTCAGCATGAATGTGGGGGAACTGTGAAAGGGAAGGAGAGTGGAAGCAAGCGTGTGTGTGTGTGTGTGTGTGTGTGTGTGTGTGTGTGTGTGTGTGTGTAGCCTGTGTGTAGGAGTGAGCAGGCAAGTGAGATGGTGGACGGTAGGGGCGTGGGAGAAGAGACAGCAGCTTTGCCATAATGAACACTTCAGTGGCCTGCTGCCCACCCCCTTCCCACCCCCCTTTGCTAAGCATGGGTCCTGGCAGGGCTGGTCATCTTCACCTTGTCCAGAGCATTCATTCCCCTCGCACCCAGGGTTCTGTTGCTGACTAAGAAGGATGATGTCATGTGCTCTATGCGATGCACATATGAAAGAAAAAAACCTCTGGCAGAACAGGAACGGAAACACTGCTTTTCCAGAAAGTTTAAAAAGCAAATTTTAGGAGCTGGCAGAACATAAAGCACTAGTGTGAGGTGTAAGGGATGAGGGGCAGGCTGGAAGAGCCCGGCACCCAGGTACCAAACCCCACCCCAGGCCTCCCACATGGCCTGCCCCTACTTCCCCAGATTCTACCCCAGGCCTCCCCTGTAGTCTCTGCCCAGACCCCCAAAACCTCCAAATCCCACTTCAGGCCTCTTCCGTGGTCTGCGTCTACATTCTGTCCCGACCTACAGGGTGCAGGAACCTCCTGTACCTGCCCACACTCAAGTCTTTCCACCTCAGATGGGGACAAGCAGGGGCTGGACCGTGGAGAGGGAGGCTGTCACTGACTGACGGAGGCCTGTCTTCCCAACCCTTTTATGTCTGATCCTTCCAGGCTTCTGCCTCCACTCCATTAGCTTATGCCTGGGTAGCGTGCGGGACACCAACCACAACTGAGTCACAGCGTGCGGGTCCTAGGGATTTGTGCTCTACCCTGTAAAGTGATTCACATTAAGTACATCTAGTCCCAGACTTTGCGTCTTGTAGATAAAGTAAATATCGAAGCTACTGAGTACCAAGACTGGGGGCATTGACTGCCTTATTTAGTGCCTGGGCAGAAGGGACCATTACCCTCCCCAGTTTGGGTCCACAGAGAAGCCATAGCTGCTGGACAACAGGGTCTTTGCTGTGCCAGGAGAACTGGTGGATGGACTGGTGGGTCTCTTGGTCCCAACACTCACCATCAGTGAGCAGCCTCAAACTGTGTGCCCTGGATGAAGATCAGCTCAGCCTGCTGGACATAGGTAGCACTCCCCACCCACCCCACCCCCATCCACCCACCAGCCCTGTCCCCTAGCTGATCTTTTCTGTACCTCTCCTGGAATGACCCCACCCTGAGATTTTATTGATTAGCTTCATAAATGGTCACTTGACACTCTCCAGGGGTCCTTCTGGGGCCCCTAGGGCTTCTGAGACCTTAAGGCAGGCAGAAAGATGGGGTGTCCTGTCACCATCACTGTGGGGTCAAATGGGACTAGGTTTTACCTCACCACTCACATATATGTACATATACTCCCTGCCTCCTCTTCAGTGACAGCATTTCCTCAGGCGGATGTTTCTCCCTCTCCCGGTCTGTTCTGCTCCCATGCCACCACTGTGCTCATTATTCTGTGTGTGCTGACTGGCCCTAGGTGCTGGGCTTCCTACAATGGGCCCAGCCTTCTTGGTCACAGCAAGACTAATGGAGAACCCTGGCTTCCCTGGTGAGGAATGACAGATGTCAGCAGGACTCCAGGCATAGGCCACATGGCTCTTACCCATCTTCTTTTTCTACAGCAGACCCCTCCTGGAGGCCAGAAGATGGCTAGTGGAAGCCCAGAGACCTCACTAGAGTGATCTCTGCTCAGACCTTGGCCTCTAAACCTTGAGGCAGAAGGCCAGCCTGTGCCCAAGTTACTCTTCCTTTTAGCCAGACATCCAGAATGCAATGACCTCCCAGCCTCAGCCAGAGGCCACTACCTCTACCCACCCAGGCCCCAGGGGCATCAGAAAACATTCTATTAACCTCTTGGGGTGGTTTTGTAAGCCCCACCTAACAGGTGAGCAGAGCTCAAGGCATTGTTCAGCAGAGTTGAGGAATACCTCAGATTTCAGGTACTGTGCTAGACACAGGAACCCACTGTGGACAGGGCTTCTTCAGACTCACAGATCCTAGATGATTACCAGGGTTCACAAGTCAGGCGGCTCTGATGGGAAAGGCCCTGGGACCCAAGGGACATCAAAGCCTCCACGAAAGGACAGACCTATGTCTCCCCCACACTACCTGTGACCTGCCACTTGTGTCCCAGGGCCTGGAGGTACAGACCAGAAGGATGTGCTATAAGAGAAGGTTTCCCTAACAAGGTCAGAGTAGCAGCTGTGTGGCCCGGTGCCCAGCACTGCCCACTGGGGCACTGCCCTTTGGTTTTGGGCTTGAAGAATTGTTAGCTCCACTAGCTGCTGCCACAGTTCTGGCATTGCCACCTTTAGGATGCCAGAGGTATGGGATGCGGACCAAGAAGGCTCCCAGGAGAGGGGTCACTTGGGCAGAGGCTTCTTTGGGTAATAAATGTGGGGAAAAACTAGATGCTTTAAGCTAATGTGCCTGAGGGACCTCCCGAGACCTCCTGCCCTAGGGCTGTTCTAGTCACTCTCAGCATAAGCAGTAGCCATCTCATCCCTCCAAGGCGCTCATTCATCCACTACCCTCTCCTCCTGCTACCCCAGATCTGGCATCCAAGATGCTCATTCACCCACTACCCTCTCCTCCTGCTACCCCAGATCTGGCATCCAAGATGCTCATTCACCTACTACCCTCTCCTCCTGCTACCCCAGATCTGGCAAATGTGAGTCACTCCCGCAGACAGTCAGCTTCTGGGGAGGGAAAGGCAGTGAGTGCTGCTCTGAGCACCAGCCAGGTTTTCTTAGTTGTATTCACACGACATGGCGCCGACAGGGAAGGCCGCACATTATACCTATTCATCTCTAGGCCTGGCACACCTTGAAACCAGCATTTCAGCACAGCCAGGAAAGAGGCCAGACTGACACTGTAGTATTTCAACATTCTGCTGCCTCACAGTTTATATTCCAGGCTCCCATGGATAGATGTAGGTGGACTCCAGGCTTTCATTTCATCCATTACACATTTCTTATATATGGAAATGTACCACAAGAGTCTAAAAAAGAGCTGTGCTATCACGAGCAGAGTTGGACATGTTGCATTGTGCATATGCATGCACATACTCAATAACAGTAATAAATCAGTTGGCCTTCTGTACGTGGTTTGTCTGTGCCTTTACCAGCACAACACTGCACAGTCGCTATTGATTTGTAGTTAATTTTGAGGTTTGTAAGCATGGTCTTCCCGCTTTATTCTTTTTCCCAATTTTGCATCTGGTTTGCATCCTTTGCAATTTCGTGTGAAGTTTAGAGTCACACTGTCAGTGTCTGTGAGTTCAGCTGGGACTATATTGAATCTGTAGCTTAAGTTGGGGGATGTCTTGGACCATGTTGCTGCCACAAAACACCCAAGACTGAACAGTTTATGAAGAAGAGAAGTGTGTCTCCTCAGTTCTGGGGACAGGTAAATCCAAGATCAGTGCTGCCAGACATTGCCAGTGTCTCCTGAGTCCTGTCCTCTGCTTTCAAGATGGTGTCCCTCACTGTGTCCCCAAGGGCAGGGGCAGAAGGGGAGAAGGTAGGGGTGTCCCTCACTGTGTCCTTGGGGGGTGCAGAAGGGGGGAAGGGTCTGGGTGCTTTCTTCTAGCCTTTTTATAAAGTCACTAACAGAGCCCCCTTTAATGCTATCACATTGGCAAATGGGTTTCAGCACCTGAATGTGGGGATATTTAGGCTATAGGAAGAAATACCACAGTATTAAGTCTTCCCATCCATGAATATGTTTTCCTGTTCATTTGTATACTTTAAAAAAATTTAAGTTTTTTTAAATATGTATTTATTATGTATATAGTGTACAGAAGAGGGTACCATATGTCATCATAGATGATTGTGAGCCACCATGTGGTTGCTGGGAATTGAACTCAGGACCTCTGGAAGAACAGTCAGTGCTCTTAACCACTGAGCCGTTCTCCAGCCCCTGGATATTTTAAAATTTATTTTGACAATATTTTGTGCATTTCAGAGTGTAAGCTCTGCATTTATAATGTTAAACTTGTTGCAATTTTTAAATTTTGTGCGTGTGTGTGGTGTTTGTGTGTGAATATGCACATACACATCCCTGTGCATGCAAGTGCAGAGGCCAGAGAAGGTGTTCTGCACCATCATTCGACACCTTCGTCCTCTGAGACAAGGTCTCTCACTGAACCTGGCATTATGCTGGCATCCAGCAAGTCCCGTTGAGGCTCCTGGCTCCACCCTGCGGCACCACGGTTACACAGCTACATCCAGCTTTTAATGTGGGTCCTAGGAATTCAAATTCTCTTACTCACCAAGCCCTCTCTCCGGCCTCTATTTTATTATTTTTGATGCGGTTATAAATGGAATTGGATCTCTGTTTGATGTGTTTCTTTTTAAGAGAGACAGGATGATTTTCAAGTTTATTTATTGTTTAAGGAGGTACATGGTGTACATGTGGAGGAAAGAGGACAAATTGCAAGAGTGGGTCCTCCTTTGTCATGTGAGTCCTAGGGATCAAACTCTGGTTGTCAGGCTTTGTGACAAGTTTAATTTACCCTCTGAGCCATCTTACTCATGGCTAAGGTGCCGATAGTGTAGCAAATTAGTCACACAGGTCCCTACCCCTCCTGCACTTGGGGCTGCTTGCTTTCTGTGTATGTGACATGTAGGGGAGGGGACATCTGTGAGAAGCCAGTCCTTCCTGGCAAAGTAATTAACAGAGACTAGAAGTGACCCTAAGATCCTCATTCCTGACATGGGGCAAAATTAGGGGAAAAAATGGGCCTTGTCCCCAGACTTCATCAGATGTGAGTCATGGTCAGTTACAAATCAGAGGTGAGCTCACCCTCAAGGGCCTTCTGGATTAATGGGGGGAGGACACAGAATGGCCATCCTGACCTGTGGACACAGTGCTGCCTCAAGGATAGAGTTTGCCTGGTGACATGGGATCTAGCAGCATCGCCTTAATTTATGTTTATAGAGAGGATGAGATTGTAGCCTCGGGGGAAGGGCAGGCAGAGGGAAGTTCTGCAGTTCTACAGGCGGCGTGAGCACACCGTGCCTGACCGCATTGCTGTTATGTATTTTAATGGCTCAAAATTTTTCATAAATTAAAAGTTTGCAAACCTGGGCATAGTGGATCACACCTGTAATCTCAGCTCTTAGTAGCCAGCCTGTACTATCAATAAGACCTTGTCTCAAAAAAGAAATTAATTAATTAGTCATTTAGTTTAAAAGGTTTGCTCGGGGCTGGAGAGATGGCTCAGCGGTTAAGAGCACTGACTGTTCTTCCGGAGGACCTGAGTTCAATTCCCAGCAACCACATGACAGCCAACAATTGTCTTTAATTCCAAGATCTGACACCCTTACACAGTTATACATACAGACAAAACACCAATTCACATAAAACAATATATATATATTAATATATATATATATATATATATATATATATATATATATATATATATAAAGGTTTGCTCATTGAAGAGGCCTTCCCTGGATTGTTATTCTGTTTTACTATCATTGTCTTGAGTGTTGGCTTTCTTTGTGTCTGTGGCCACAGGCATATTTACATGTGAGTACATATAAGTCACTGTCATGTGGAGTCTTTCTAACCACCAAGAGGAAGTTGGGGACTATCAGATTAAAGCCATGCCATGTCTGAAGTGTATCAGCCAGTTCGGGGTGGGGGTGGGGTTCACCTGTCACCCTGCTGCTTCCCGAGGTGTTAGAGCCCCTCTACCCAACTTTCCAGCTGCGGCACTGGCTCACTCTGTCCCCAGATGTGGAACTGGGGAGAGACACACAGAGTTGCTAGCTGGTGCCACTGTGTGTGACCCATCTGATGTGTGTTCTAATGAGGAAAATGTGGTCTGATGATTTTCCGGGGTGAAACTGTCTTCAAGAATGGGTTAGGTGTGGCAGCACACACCTTTAATCTTAGCAGTGGAGGGGCAGAGGGGACGGTATCTTGGAGTAACGGTTGCTGTCTGTAATCCCAGCAGTTAGGAGGCTGAAACAGGTCAGGAGTTCCAGGCTAGCGGATCTCAAAAGCAAAAACCAAACTAACAAAAAAAACTACATTAGTTAATTTCTTCTCCAGGTGGGGTGGGCCTAGCTGTGCTGCTGAGGGAGGGCCTAGAGTTAGATGCACAGGTGCCACTCAGAGAGGAGATGTTCGCATCCCATCTCTGCAGACACAGTAAGCTTGAGTAGGAAAGGCGCCCCGATGGGCTGCAGAGACAGTGGAGGAGAAGCAAAGAGAACAGGAAATTGAAGGTAGCTCACACCTGCAGACGCAGCACTCCGGAGGCTGAGGCAGGGGGATAGCCACATATTAAATAAATAAATCAATAAGAAGCAGAAAAGCCCCAGAACCACCTTGTGACACACCCTGGAACTCCACAGCTCTCGGAAAGGCTCTGGGGTAACCTCTCTCTTCTCCTCTCCGGGAAGTCATGTGTGGAGAGCGCAAGGGTCTGAGGTGAGAGCTTTATTCCAAACTGAACATGTGTCCTGACCCCTGGCTCCTGGCCTCTCTCCATATTGCCCCTGAGTACTGGGTGTCTGCAAAGTCCCAGCGGCCCAGCTCTAGCCACAGCCCATTAGAGTTGGCACTCAGAGAGCATCTGTGTGACTGTCACTCCAGGCTGAGCCTAGAAGGGTCAGGAGGTAACCCTGTCAGCACCTTGGCAGTCACTGTCTGGAAAGGCGGAAGGCAATATGCCTGCCTCTTTGGAGAAGCTTCCCTGCTTTTAGGCTGTGGGCTGGAGTTGAAGCCACCTCTCAGCATAAATGTAAATTGGACTTTCACAAGGTACCCTGGCTGTGACCACAGGAAGCCTGTGGCAGGTCCACAGGGGAAGGCAGGGCTGTGTTCACGAGGGAGAGCCCTGCTTAGGGAGGTCATGGTACTAGAGCCCCATTCAGCTCGACTGCCATGATTGATGGTCTAAATCTCTGTTCTCAGGTGTCTGCAGTGGTGCAGAGCAGAACTTTGTCCTGTCTGCCCTCAGACTGTCCCACTGGCCTCTCTGCCTTTGTGGGGATACTCACAGCAACAGAGCTACAGTTGGCTCTGGGTCAGACCTCTGGGGTCCCTGGTGCCATGGCCTCTTACACTTGAAGGCCCCTGCCCAGCTGAGCTATGAATAGCTACATTGTGCCTCAGCCTGACCTGCCACTGGGCCACGTTGTGGTGGAATCCAGAGCTGTCTGCTTGCCAAGTCCCAGTTGTTCGACTTCATACTTCAAGGCCAAGTCCTTTCAGGAAAGTTTACTATGCTCTCCCCCACCCCACCCCCGCTTAGAAAAATAGGTGTGCAGTTGACTGGCATTCCAGGTTTTGACTATCTTATTCTTTCCGAAGAGTAGTGTTAGCAGTGCCCATTCATTCACACTGTCTCCTGTTGCCCCTCCCGCTTCCGCCAGGAGCAGGAAGATGTGGTACATGTTGGGTTGCAGAACAAACACTTGGCTTTGTCTGGGGCCTGTGGAGAAAGGCATCTTTCCCACATATCCATGGGAAAGCC
Organism: Sigmodon hispidus; assembly: GCA_004025045.1. Classification (NCBI taxonomy): domain Eukaryota; kingdom Metazoa; phylum Chordata; class Mammalia; order Rodentia; family Cricetidae; genus Sigmodon; species Sigmodon hispidus. The sequence goes on along the minus strand of PVIH01005493.1, from coordinate 106,340 downwards.
CCGGAGCCTTGTGGGCTGTGCTACAGCCGGATGTCTTTCTAGAAGCCTACTCTGTCAGTAACACCTTCATGAATGTATATGCCCACCCCATCCAGTGGTTTGGAGATAATGCCGTGATGCCTTCTGGATGTGGCCACACGTCTTTTGGAGATGGGTATAGGAAGGGCATGGTCATGGTCTCAACCCAGACACAAGAACTCGGCCTACCCAGAATTTCCAGTCCAGTCAAGGTCCAGTTTTGATGTTGGTAATGGTGAGTGACCCCAGTCAACCCAGAGACAGCTACTCTGCAGCCCCATTTGGGGACTTGGTTTCCTTGCATGAAACATTCATAGCCACACACACACACACACACACATACACACACACTCACTCTCTCATATCTACCTCTGTGCAGGGACTAAACTCATGTCCCCAAGGCAATAGCTTCAAGAGGTCTCATGTCCAGCACTGCCACTTCAGGATCTGTGTCTGAAAGTATGCATCTTTTTCTGTAAGGCAAAGAGCAGGTCACACAGCCTGCAAGAGAGGGAAGGACAGGGTGCATTCCCATTCCTAGCTGGCCTCGGCAAGGCAAGGCAAGGCAAGGTCTGCCTCTAGGTAGACAGCCCTTGGCCTCCTTACAGGAAGTAGGCTCCTGGCCCTAGACAGAAAAGGTTGGAGTTCATTTTGGGGGGTATTTGTTTGTTTGTTTTTCTGGGATTCTTCTACAAGCCCCAAACCCAGGAAATCTTGTCCTTCCAAGTGGTAGGGGAGAAGTTTGCAGAATAGAGGATTCCTAAGTGCTGCTCAGAATTCCAGATGTGTCAACATGGGCAGTTGGGGTACAAGAGTCAAAATGTGGGCATACATGACACTCGGGGGATGGGGGTATAAATACATTTTTAATGTTTTGTGAAAATAATTGAAAAGTTAAGGCTCAGCCCAGTGCATGGTGAGGTGTCTCTGTAAGTGCTGCAAAGATGGGGCTCATTTGCTGGTATAAGCTGGGGACTCTATTAACCACCCCCCGTGGAAGAGACCCAGAGGGTATGGCTCATACTCTAGCTGTCCCTCTGGCCTGTGCTGTCCCGGGACTCTTCTGTAAGCACAAGATGTATTCAGGCTGTGGACCGTGAGCTACTGAGAGTGGAAAGCATTGCTCAAGACACAGGAGCAGCTGGTGCCCTGTGGGCGGGCACATTTCCGGTTCCTGCCTCCGCCTGCTCTGAGTTTGTCTTTTTCTCTTAGTTCTCTCTCTGTCTCTGTCTGTCTGTCTGTCTGTCTCTCTCTCTCTCTCTATCTCTGTCTCTGTCTCTGTCTCTCTGCCTCCTTCCTCTCTCCCTTTCTTTCTTCCTTTATGTGTATGTGTGTTTGTGAATGGGCATGCACAAATCACAGGACACCAAGGGTCTTCCTTACTCCGTGGAGATGTGGTCTCTCACTGAACCTGAGACATGCTGTTTTAGCTGAGCTGGCTAGGCTCCACCTGTCTCCTCCCTCCAACAGTGGAGTGCAGGAGTGCGGCCATGTCCAGCATTTTTACACAGGTCGTGGGATTCACACGCAGGCTGTGCTTTTAGTCATTGGGCTATCTCTGCAGCTTCTGCTTTCTCCTATTTAAATGGTAGGGGCTTGCATACATGAGTACTGTATATACATCATTCCTACTGCCTTTCCTTCCTCCAATTTCCCCCACGTTCTCCCTTTCCATTTCAAACTCGTGACCTCTTTTTCTGTAATTACTATTGTTACACACACACACATACACAGCCTACTGAGTCACTTAGTGCTGTTTTTCTGTATATTTAGGGCTGACCACTTGGGATTGGATACCTCATCACAGGCCTCATCCCTGGGGGGAACAAACCAACCCGCCTTCCCTGAGCCATTGATTGCCTGAAGCTCTTCACTTAGGGGTAGGGCCTTGTGGAAACATCTCTCCATGTTGGCTTGTCACCTGGTGCCATCATTATGCAGGTCCTCTGTAGGGAACTATATTGTTGAGATTTCATGGGTACAGCTTGGCTGTCTACTCTAGAAGACACTATCTGGCCTAGATGTTCTGGTCTCAGGCTCTTTACAGTCATCCGCCCACTCTCCTGTGTTGTCCCAGTCTCAGGTATAGGACCGCGCTGAGATACTGTATTAGTTGAGTCTGGCCACTCAATGGCCGTCTGTACTCTGCGTTTTCACCAGTGGCTCTCTGTAATTGTCTCCATCTGCTGCCAAAGGAAGCTTCTTTGGGGAAGGGTGAGAGAGAGCTACATTCCCCTGTGGGCTGAAGGAACAGTATGTAGAATAAAGTTAGAAGGTATACAGGTCTAAGAAAATGGTAGTGGTGGGCTCTCTTCTCAGTCTGTGACCTCTCCAGCAGTGGGGAGCTGAGGAGGTTTACAGTTTCTGCAGGGGTAACTTCTATCATTGACTGAGAATCTTCATTCTTCTGAGGGCACACAGTGCTATAGCTCCCCTCTTAACCCCTCATCTGCCGCCTCCTGCTTTGATGCTGGCATGAATTTTGCTCTGTATCCACAGGAGTTCCACTGAACACCAGCTTTTTCTACCCACCTCTGACCTTGGGCTAACAGCCCTTCCCAGGAGTCCCTGGAGGCAATCATACTCTAAGGTCTCTGAGGAACTTCCGTTAGGGATGACGTAAGATAACCACAGGTGCATGCTTCCCCCTCCCTCCACTCTACCAGTGAATACACCTGAGACAAACACATTTATATGGGAGAATAAATAATCAAATTAAATGAGTCAGGAAGTCAAGTGGGCTGGGAGCAGAAACAAGCCCTGTGGGATGTTAACCCGCTGCAGAAAGCCTCAGAGGCTAGTGTGCTCAGGACCTGACTGACTGAGCAGGCCCAGAGTGGATGAGAGACGGTGTAACCATTCCTCACCTAAGAAGAGCTAGAATGGGAGATGCACCTGGGCCTGCGTCCCAGTGATCACCCCCATGGCACCCTAGAGAAGGTATCTTGTTCCCCAGCCTCCAGCAAGCCCTGCATATCCTCACCTCTCAGCATGGCTGATCCCTAACACACCAAACCAAGCTCATGAGGGGCTTCCCTCGTGAGACCCTCGGAGGGGAGCTGCAGAGGAGATACACAGAAGCTCATCACTGGGGCCTGATCCAAACTCAGGAAAAACCTCAACCTAGAATCTCAAGCCTAAAATGCCACTAACCGCTTTTGGTACCCTCTTTTCTCCAGCACCCTTCTGAGGGTCATCAAGGCCTGCTGCTGTCATCCACTCATGGCAAGCAGCAGGCCACGGGAAGAGGTCTCCCGGTCCTTTGGGCTGGCCTCTGGCTCCTGAGGCACAGTGGGATGGTAGGTAGGTAGGTGAGGGTCAAAGCTGCATTGAGTAAATGCTCCATGGAGCAGCTCAGTCTCCTGGTCAGGAATGAAAACTGGAGAAAAGGAGATTCTGTCCAGGAGCCATCCAGGCAGCCTGCCAGGAACCCAGGCAGCTTGGACAGGGTCCCCCCTGGATACAATTGGCCCAGTGTGGGGCATACCACCTCAAGTAGGCTGGCTTCTCAGCCCTAGCCAGATTGCCCCCCCCTTCCAGCTTTGCTGATTTACGAGCTGGCTTTTCTGGCCTGTGATTAAGGAGGTGGTTTAGTTAGCTTTTGGGGGAGCCCGGTACAGGAGGTGTTAAGTAAATACGTGTAGGATGCTGGCTCCTCTCCAGTCCTTCTAGGGTTGCTCCGGTGTCTCGTCTCTACAGAGGCATGCAGGTAAACTGCACTCCCCAGGGATAGAGGGCACCCTTTCTATTCAGGTGCTCGCCTAGGGGTGGCAGAGAGGCTCATGTGCCCAAGGCCTGGCTCTGACCTCTCGGATACAGTCTTCCTCAACAGTAATATCCTGCCCTCTCTTGGCTCTATTTTCTTTACTTGGAACCTAGGGGGCCGCACCATAGAGACCCTGTCAGGTTTGGAGTTTGATAGATGTTCCCTCTGGCTATTTCCACCATCATCATGGCTATTATAGCTCTTTGACACAGAGCTTCTAAAGCAGTGGTTCTCAACCTATGGGCTGTGACCCCTTGGGGTTGCATATCAGATATTTTCATAACAACAGAAAAAATACAGTTGAGAAGTAACAATGGAATAGTTTTATGTTTGGGATCACCACATGAACTGTATTAACGGGTCGCATCATTAGGAAGGTTGAGAACCACTGCTTTACAGCATTTTACCCTGCCTCTCTTTGGTGTTTGCCTTGAGGTCTCCTTGAGATGCTATGATGAGCTACCATGATGTTGGACATGCCCCCTCCCTGGGACTCTATCCAGAGGGTGGTGGGTGGGTTGGGACCCTGTGACATCTGCTGCAGCCAATGGCTGGGTAGAGGGACCTGTGTCCAGGTTTGATAGTATATCCCCGCTTCAGGGTTACCTGGCCTGGCCCTGTCTGTAACAGTTAGATATGGTCTGCAGAGTACAAGGCATCTGTTGTGCCCGGCAAGTATTTGCCCTGAGGACCGGCACTAGCCAGTCTTGTTCCCCCATAGTCAAGCCACAGGTTCAGAAGGGACTGCTGTGCCCTGGTTGAAGCTAAAGAATAAATTCGCTAGGTATGATGGCACACACCTTTAAGCCGAGCACCCAGGAGGCAGAGGCAGACAGATCTCTGTGAGTTTGAAGCCAGCCTGGTCTACAGAGTCAGCTCTAGGCCAAGGGTACATAGTAAGACTCTATCTCAAATCATCACCATTGTCGTCATCATCATTTTCGTCATCATCATCCTCATCCTCATCATCACTCTTCAGCTTGATACTGGTTCTGGGGAGAAGTAGCATTGCAGACAGATCAGTGTTGTCCTCACCGTGGGCTTTTCTAAGCCACCTCCAGGAACTTAGGTGTGCCTTCACAATGGCCTCACTAGGATAATTGTTAATTTCCTAGTTCTTTGGAACTGTGGTCCTGTAATATGTAACTCCCACCTACTCATTTGGAGTGTGATCCTAATTAGGCTTATCAATAAAAACCAGGAGTCAGATATTGGGGTAAAGCTGAAAGGCCAGAGAAACAGAGGAGCAGCCACATTCACTTCTTAACCTCTCCAGATCCTCAGATCAAAAAGGGGGCCAGGAGCCTGTCTGTCTCCCTCCACCTCCCAATTGTGCTGGGATTAAAGGCCTGAGCCTCCCAAGTGCTGGGATCATATGTGAGCACCACCATCACCCGGCCTCTCCAGGCCTCTATTTGTTGTCAAAACACAAACAAATAGACATCATACATTGTGATTCCACTTCAGAGTTATGCTGTATCCTATCAGGCAGGTATACCACACCGGACTTTGCTGCAGGAGAGTACCCTCTTTGCTGTGGACTGCAGTACACAGATGCTCTAAATATCCCTGTGATTCCTTAGAGTGTTGTCTTTTGATTCAGCAAGGATTTACTGAGAACTTGCCACAAACCAAACTCCATGTTGCTGTAGAACTAACTCTTAGCAGAAATAAATATCCAGGCCTGAGGTAAAAGAACAGCATTCCTTCCATGGATCTGAATACTCAAGTCAGTATCTCACCATCAGAGATGCTGATGGGTCTGGAATGAGAGCAGAGTGAGCCTCCTGCCCTGGATAGGGTGGATCACAGGCAGACTGACCTGCCTATCACTCAAAGGCATCCCTAGTTATTCCTGCACTAATGCGCTTCGCTTCCGAGGGGCAGCTTGCTCAGAGTGGGGTTTGGCCTAGGCTTTTGGCACATGCCGTTGTCTATATCACCTAGTGGCTCCCGTGGCCTGTGTCCCCTCAGGTACTCGGGCCACCTGGAGTCCATGTTTAATACTTCTCAGTGAAGCAGGTATGATAGGGGCAGAGGCTGCCCACCAGAAGTTCCCGGAGACCCAACCAGATCAGGAAGCCAGTTTCTAAGCTCAGGTCACACTTGCATGGAGCAGAATGTGGTGACATATTTTATATTTAATAAAATCAGTCTGGAATATCAGAGAACAGATCCACACACAGTCAAGCCAGGCAATGGTGACACATGCTGTTAGTCCCAGCACTTGGGAAGCAGAGGCAGGAGTATCTCTGTGAGTTCAAGGACAGCCAGGACTGATATCCAGAAAAAACAAACAAACAAAAACCCCTGTCTCATGGGGTGGTGGTGGGGGTCTGGAGAGATGGCTCTGTCCTCTGATATTCTAGGCTATCATTACAGCAGGACCTCCCAGGGAGCTGCCTGCTCACTGGACACTGTGAAGGGGGTGGGGGGAGCGTGCTCACTAGGAGCCGAGAGATCAGGACAGAGGTTCTGAGAGGAAGCACCATCCCACCACCTGGTACTCTGGGTTTTTTTCAGGAGTAATAGTATCCCTCCCAGGGTGCCAAGCCCCTGGTAGCCTCTCTTCTGCCTGCTAACAGGATTCTCTCACTCAGTCACTAGCCCATGGCACTAGTGACAGGATTCAGTGATGCCAGCCAGCTGCAAGACCAGCACGATTCACCCTCTCCATGCCTTTGCATCCCATGAAGACTCAGAGCTTAGGGGTATAGCCTCAGAAAGCCGGCTTAAAAGGGCAACATAGCTTTTCTGAGAGGACATGAGTTGGTGGACCCTGGTCCCATGCTCCAGGTATGGAGGATACAGATCTCTCAGGGGCTTAACTATTGCACTTGGCAAAGGCTGGGATCAACTTGTTTAAATCCAAACACATGTACCAGGTGCTTACCATGTTTTCATCAAAACATGGACAGCTGCTGGAGGTTCCTCTATCGGTTCCTCTATCCCAAGCCAGCTGCCAGCCCCCAACAGGCCTGCCTTTGCGAGCCTTTAGGTGACTGTTTATCACTTGACAGTTTAACCCTGCATCCCCATGGGATCTAGACCAGGCCACATATGTTTCCAAACCAACCTCTCGATACCAGCTCTGTGATCCTGGGCAGGCCACTGACCCTTTCTGAAGCTTAGTTTGTCAACTGTGAGAGGGGGTAGTACCCTCTCCTTCCCTAACTGCTGTGAAGACGGAGGAACTGTGTGGGGCAAGTTCTGCGGCCAGGTCCCCAAACACACACAGCAGCCAGGGTAGACTTTCCAAAGCCGCACTTTGTGAACAGCGCTTCTACTTGGCTTGGGGACCCAAGAGGTATTAGTTGCTGCCCTTTCTGTCTTAGGGGAATTCCAGAGTCCTCTGTCACCTGTCCCCTGGCACAGCTATACAAGTCTTTGCTGGGTGTGAGATCAGAAACTGCATTGCACCCTTGTGACTCTTAATCCTTGGTGTGGCTAGCATATAGTTTCATGGTTCTGCTGAGAGCTCCCTAAGGAAAATGCTGTCCCCTGAAATATGCTGGCCTCAAGACCTGGCTGCAGTCTCTCCTGTTGGTCCAGTGTAAATTCCCAAAAGGCTTAGAAGCTGTCCCTGCCCACTCTGGCTGGAGTTAGCCGAGAGAGAGCCGGCAGCAGAGGCCCATTTAACAGCCACTCAATGTAGCAGGCCTAAATTGGTCTCTATCTGGGATCAAGTTCCAACTTTGCCCTACCCCCATCCTGGTTTATGTCTGTTCTCTCTATCCAGCATGTCCACCTAGGTCCAGTACTTGCTGTGGGCATACCCTATCTCCTGCATTTCCTCTCTTACTCCTTCCTGCAGCCTCAGGAGGGGCACTTCTCAGCTCACTTTCACGGACCAAGAAAGGCGGCTCTGAATGTTCACTTGCCCAAGGACTCGTGAGGGTCAAAGCCAGACTCTTAGGGGCTCCTGTGTCCGTATGTGAAGGTAGGGCAAGACCATGGTTGATCCCATGCAGTTGTAGAAAAGTGAAGGGCACCCAATATGGGTACCAGGACACAGGGTGGTACCTAAGGAAGGAGGAGGCCATGACCGAGAGAGAGTAGGAAAGTTTCAAGGAAAACTGCCCAGTGGATATGGCTTGCTCCTTGGAGATTGAGTCTCAGCCAAGGTTTTAGATGGGTAGGTTGGAAATGCAGGAATAGTGCCTGGCATAAGAATGAGAATTAGAGACAGGTGGAGGGGGGACAAACAGGAACCACTTACCTTGTTCCCTTGAACGGCTGCCTACAGCCTCAGTCCACTGTAGAGTCTACCAAATGGCCCAAGAAGCCAGAATGCAGCATTAGCTTTTACTTTGTTTGTTGCCCGGGGTGGGGGGGGTGGGGGGGTCTTGGGACCAGATTTCATAAAGTATAGCCTTGGCTGGCCTGGAACTCATGATGTAGACCAGGCTGGCCCCAAAGGAGCTGGGAGTAAAGGTATGTACCACCATATAGTTTGGAAGGGCTCTGAAGGCACCAACCGGAAACTCTAACAATCCTCAGGAGGCATACAAATTGAGGAGACCTGCTCCGTGCTCCAGCCACGGCCAGGGACTTTAAGGAAGACTCTTTAGGAGACCACCATTACAGCGCAGCTGGCTCCTACTCCACCCACACTCACTGTGCTGGCAGCCGTGAGGTGTGGGAACATCACCAGCCTCTTAGGGGCTCCTGTGTCCATATGTGAAGGTAGGGCAAGACCATGGAGTAGTCTGATGTGTGGAGTAGGTTGAGGTGGCTCCCTGGGCTGGGTTCCGGTTGACAGGTACCATCAGTTGAACTAAGTGATGAATAGGCCAGGCCCCAGGGTGATGGTGGGCAGTAGGTGACAGTGTCCACTGCAATGTCCTGCCTAGCTTCCGCAGCCAGCCGCTTGCTGTATCTAGCCTGACATTGCTCAGACCTGCTTCCTGGTCCTCTAAGCTGTTCTCGGCGGCCCTTCCCAGAGCCTTCCAGCCCTCTGTCTTGTCAGTTTTTGTGAACTTAGGGCTCACTTGACTTCACAGTGAAAGCTGCAAGCACTTTTCAGCCGCGATCTGATTGGGAGGTGGAAGGAGGGGAGAGGCCCCTCCCACAGACATCAGGGTCTAGCCAGAGGTCACCAAGCTCAATAGCAACTCCCAGAGGGGCCATTCAGAGGAGCCCTAATCTAGATTAGGTTGAAATGTTGCGGGGCTGGAGAGATGGCTCGGTGGTTAAGAGCACCGTCTGCTCTTCCAGAGGACCCGGGTTCGATTCCCAGCACCCACATGGCAGCTCACAACTGTCTGTAGTTCCAGTTCCAGGCAAACACCAAGGCAAATAAATAAATAAATAAAGTTTTAAAAAAAAAAAAAAAAAAAAAAAAAAGAAATGTTGCAAACCCACTCTGCTGTTACCGCTGGGGCTCTGGGCTGTCCCTGCCTGCTAAACTGTTATTCCTTGTCCCTGGAGACACTGGCCACAGGTTCATGGAGTGCTGGACAGAGATCATGGGGATACTCTGCAAGGACTACACCCATACAGGTAGAGGCCCTGATGACCTAGAGTGCAGCTCACATGCTGACTGACAAGTCATCTCCCACCACCAGGGCCCTTGAGTATCACCTCACAGGGACAGAGATAATGAAGCGAAGGGCACAACAGCAGGAGACCTGCCTTCTCTGGCTTTAAATCCAAGCTGTTCTGGAGGTCAGAAGGGACAGCCCTCTACTAGACACACCAGGGCTGCCCGCTTTCTACCTATTAACTCAGAAATCACTCAGAAGTTTCTAGGGCCCAGTGGGGCAGGCAAGAGGCCAGGATGTCACATACCCAGTCAGAAGCCAGCCCGATGGCCTGAGTCCATGGCTCTTGAAAATGTGTGAGAGCTCTGGTAATTCCTTTCCCTGTCTCAGTTTACCCATTAGGGCTCAGTGCCCTGACAAGCACCACCTCTTGCTACGGGAGACCTCCAATCCCTCCTACTTAAGAGGACAGATGAGCTTGGGCTCTGGGTCCTTGAGGCTCTGTTTTTCTCCAGGGAGTTTAATTAGCTCGGCCTTACCCCACTATAGGTCTTCAGCTATCAGTGGGGCTGAGACCACCAGGGACCTCAGGAAGCCATGGAGACAGAACAGACAACATGCCCCCTCCTGCCTTTGGGCTGCACACCCAGCTTCCAATATGCACGCCCAGCTTCCAACATATGCTGCCCACATGGAGGAAGGGTGTGTCTCAGTTGGGGACACAGGTCCCCATCCTACCCTTAGCTCTGCTGACACGCTGACATAGTTTTTGCTCTGGTGAGGGTGGAGTTAGAAGAGGCAGCTGGAGCCCTGGGAGGGGGCTGGGAGCTGGGGCAGGACAGTATTGGAGCTCATCTGGACAGTGTTGGGAGACAAGGCTCCTCACCATTGCACAAAGGGCTGGCTGGGAGACCTGCCCACCCCTTCAGCCCCATCTCTTCCACAGAGAAGGTAGGGCAGGTGTTGGGGGTTAGACCAATTGGCCCTCAAAGTATACAGCTTTTTCAGTTGCACTGCTGGGGTATCTGCAGAAAGGGTGATCCTACTACAGACTCAAAATGAAGGAGCATGGGGCAGGACACTGGACCACATTTGTGTTCTGTTGGGCTGCCAAGAGATGGATTGTTTTGTGCTGACTATGACTCTGATGACAAGGGAGGTACCAGCCATGGAAGATGTCTCCACTTCCTTTAGTAGCCAGGTAACCAGAGCCCTAATGTAGTAGTTTGAATGAGAATGGCCCCCATAGCTCATGCATTTAAACATCTGGTCCCCAGTCGATGGACTGTTTGGGAAGGATTGGGAGGTGTGGCCTTTCGTTGGAGGAGGTGTGTCACTGGGGGTGGGGTTTGAGGTTTCAAAAGCCCAGCCTGGTTTTGCCTCTATCTTGCTGGTAAGATAGATGTAAGCTTTCAACCACTGCTTCAACACCACATCTGCATGCCTGACACCATACTTCCCACCATGATGATCTATTGTCTACTGGGTGTGGGTGTAAGTTAATGCCATGAATCAAGAGACAGAAGCACCTCAAGGATGGATCTTTAGCCTTTTCCAGCTGTAGGGAGGGATTCATCTCTATAGACTGGTCCACTGTAGCTTAGCATCTCTATAGACTGGTCCACTGTAGCTTAGCATAGGCTCCTTTTATTGTTCTCCAATTTACATCCTATAACAAGTTAATCTTCACACTCTAACACCTCTCATCTAAGCTTCCCAAAGGAACAATGTCAAATGCAAATCAATAGCTGGAGAATACCAGGTTCTTCTTCAGCCATTTGCATAGGCTTTGCACCTTCAAGAAAAACTCTCAGACTAGATTCACATAGAGGTAACAAGAGAAACAAAGGTAGATTAAAGCCAGGTGCTAACTCTAGGGTAGCTCTGTGAGAATTCTCCCCAGGATGATCATAGACTAACCTTTGGAAACTATAAGGAAGCCCCCAATTAAAAACTTTTTTTATATGCTACTTGGTCATGGTGTCTCTTTACAGCAATAGAATGACTACTAAGACACCCCAGTAGGAGCCTCCTGAAGGACTCTTTCAGGCCAGCCATTAGCCAACCTCTTGTTGGAGCTTGGAACTGGGTGATGGCCCTGATCCTTGACATGTGGTCAACTTCAGGTTGCCCCAGGCCAATGAAGAATCTGATAAAGCCACATCCATGGGGGCTTCAACTGGTGTCAGGTAGGGACAGGGTTGGAGATACAGGCTGAGGGCTGAGAGTTATAAGGGTACAAGAGCGAGGGCTGGTGCCCGAGGCTGGAGGGACCAGGCAGGCCCAGCTCTCCAAGGGCTGTGACAGACTTTGTGTGTTTCAGCCATGAGGCCTCAAGTGCAGTACATACCTGAGAGGCTTTGGCTGAAGGAGGACGTGTGCCCCATGGGAAGGATGTCTACTTAAGTGTATTCATAATCAGTAGGACCCAGTGTTTTCCCCAAGGGACAGGACAGGAACACCCAACTCTAGGCACATTCTCCCCACACACCTCCGGACCTAGATCTAGTGCTAAGCAATAGAAAACAGAGGAAAAGGGACATTGGCCTCAGAGTTATGTCCATGGAGAACCACCCAGCTACACACTGGCAGACCACTGACCCTCAGGCCCCAGCCTGCAGCCGGCACAGGCCAGGGGTTAGCTACTTGCTGGGTTTAAGATGACCTGGCCTTTTGCCTGCTCCTCCGGGACCCAGAAAACTGTTTTGACCATGTGTGTTCTGAGCCAGCAGGTAGGCAGGAGGAACTCTGAATAAATGCCCAGTGGAGAGGGGCCCCCATTAGGCTTCCAGAATAGTTTGAATTTATAGAGCAGAGGAAACAGGTCTCCGAGCCCCATTCTCTTGGCCTTTGTGGGAGCCACACTCTGGTGTCCAGGCTTCCGGGTAGTTCAGATTCCCACCCCACCCACATTCAGATGTAAAAATGCCCTTTGCATCTGGCCCCATGAAGGGATACCCTCTGTCCTCCAGCTGCGTCAGTGTGGCCTAAAGTTGGCATCACTGCCTCATGACAGTTCCCAGTTCACTGAATGCTCTGTCCCAGGAGCTAGCATCAGCCACCAGGGCAACCAGCCCAACTGGTGCAAAGCACTGGACAAGAATTCCTGCCTCCCTGTGGTCATGAGAGCCCTGGCCTGCCCTTGGGGAGCAGCAGGCAGAGACTGGGAGAAAGCAGTAATGAGCCCCTGACAGTGTTGCCCTGAGGAGGTCCTCCAATGGCTTCTGCCATCTGTGCCCCAGAGGTGGAGGTGGTGGGACACTGTCCTTGCTGCACTTCTTTGCTTGGGTCCCTGCGCCATTTTCCTTCCCTGAGTACAAAGCCCATCGCTGTGAAGCTGGCCCGTGGGCTGCATGCACAGAACCGCCTTGTTTCTGCCCTTACTCAGTCATTCCCTGCACTCAGCCCCTAGGGCATGTGGGGGAGGAATAGCCAATGTCAGCACCCTGCCTCCCAAGCCCTTTGTTCATTCACTGGGTGACAGATACTTCCTGGGTGCAGCTGAGGGCCAACCCTCCACTGGGGACAGGAGGACCAGAAACCCAGCCCCTCCCTGTAGGAAGCCCATCCAGTCAGCACCATCACCGGCAGGTAGAGAGAAGCAGGGTGTTGTCCAGTCACAGAGGGACAGGGTGCAAGTTCTGTATGCTTCAAGAGCACTACACTCTGTAGATAGTGTATAGTCAGAGATAGGGACTCCAGGGAGTTGAGTCTTGAAGAGTATGTATGAGTTCCCACAGAGCAAATTTCAAGAACATACTAGACCTGGCCGTGGCGGCACATACCCTTCATCCCAGCACTCGGAAGACAGAAACAGGTGGATTTGTGAGTTTGAGGCCAGCCTGGTCTACAGAGTGAGTTCTAGGACAGCCAGGGCTACACAGAGAAACCCTGTCTCAGGAGGAAAAGTCACAAGCATTCTAAAGAAAGACAGTGGGTAACAGTTATGTGTGTGTGTGTGGGGGTGACAGCTGATGCAGGAGGATTGCTATAACTTTGAAGGTAGCCTGGGCTACCAAGTGAGACTGTCTCAAGCAGGAAGGGAGGAAGTGTGGACGGAAGGACTCTAAGGCCTAGCACGGACCATGGCTTCTAAGTGTGGGGAATGTCTGAAGCTGGTGGCTGTCACAAGGCAGGATGGGACTCTGCTCTGCTGAGGGTCTAGGCTGTGGGCTTAAGACAGTCAGCAGTGGGGTTCGATTCCCAGCACCCACATGGCAGCTCACAGCTGTCTGTATTTCCAGTTCCAGGCAAACACCAAGGCAAATAAATGAAGTTTTTTTTTTCTAAAAAAAAAAAAAAAAAGACAGCAGTTTATACAGGGGATCCTCTGTGTGTGTGTGTGTGTGTGTGTGTGTGTGTGTGTGTGTGTATGTAGCAACCTGGAAGGAACCAGTCTGGCTTAGCCCTTATGAGGAATCCACCAGAAAGCAAGATGGCAGCTATGCTGGTGGATTCTGACCTGATCATGCAGATTCTGTGAGACCCACCACAGACTGCTGTGCAGGGAGAGAGGAATGCCTCTCCCAGGTAGGTGTGGTGATGAAAGTGTACAAGAGCATTAGCTCACAGCAGGTAGGCCCTTAAGCCCCAGATCCGGGACAGTACCCAGGTGAGCCAGACAGCTGGCCAAGCTGCTTCTGCCCCACTTCCAGCCAGGATCTGAGGGAGGGCCAGAGCTGTCTGCTGCAACAGACACCCTCCACCTTCCCCAGGACAATGGCAAAAGCTGAGCTCAGGCCTTGAACCCTTTCACAAACTCTTCTGGCTACCCACCATACTCTCAGGCCCTGGCTGTTTCCTTTCCTTCAGCCCCCACCCATGAATGTGGAGCTAGGCTGTTCCTCTCACCCTTCCCTGTGGAGACAGGCTCCCTTGGTCCCTTCTAGTCCAGGACATTATTCTAGCCAGTATATATACAAGCCAGTATTCTAGAGTTGTCAGAATCCAGTCTCTGAAAAGGACAGCATGGACTCTAGCTATCTCAGGCAACTGAACCACCTCCACAGGCTGGGTGGATGCTTGAGGGGGCAATAATAATCTATTGTAGGTAGATATAGTTCTCAGGAAGTGTGAGTCAGGCCTGGGGTAATCCCAGCGGCATGTCCCTTAGCAGTGGGAGTTTTGCAGAGGCTGGCCCTCCTGCCACACCCCAGGTGATTGCTTAGCATGAAGTCATGGATCCTAGGGACAAAGAGAATAAAGGGGCTTTTCATGGCCAAAATGAGACTCTGGCTCACAGCCTTGGCAAGGCTGCCCATGCCCCCGGGATGAGGCTCACAGGACTTCACAGGACTGTGAAGGTGAGCCCACCCTGGCCCCTCCCCAGTCTTGCTGCTTAGGAGTCCATTCTGAATTTAGGACTCAACTTCATTGAGTGTCCAGGCTTCTGCGCCAGCTCAGTGTCCAGCCGGACAGCAGGTGTGGCCAAAGAATGAATGGGTCAAGGCTTACTTCTAGTCCTCAGCATCCTAGTCAGCCATCCTACTCAGCATCCTAGTCAGAGAATGGCTTTGGCAGGGGCCACTGGCATTCCTATGAGGCAGCAGTGGCCTCCAAGACCTGGGCAGCACATGGCACCCCAGAGAACCAGGGAAGTTTCAGAAGAGTTCTGATTGTCAATACCCTAACTGTCCCCACGAAGCACATGCACCAGGCCGGCACCCCCATTTGCAAGCAGGGTGCTCTCCCTTGGTGAGCCTTCTAGATGGTTTCTCTGCTGCAGAGTGGTGTGGGTGGCAGACAGGAGTGTGTGTGTGTGTGTCCTAGTGGGACTGCAGAGGGCACAGTGGGAGCCACAGCCCTGGCTGCCTGCCAGGTCAGAGAACACAATTTTCTTCAGGGTAAAGCCAGGCCCATGCTACATGCTAGGAGGCAGGTTCATTGCAGCCGTCTGGCAGCAGCTTCAAGAAGCCATTGTAAGGCTGCTAAGGTTTGAGTGTGGTTTGTCCAGGGCTTGTGTGATGGATGGAGGCTTGGTACCCAGTGTGACCATGTGGGATATAGGGCCTTGAATATATAGACCTTGGGGGTCTAGGGGAAGGTCACTGAGTCACTGTTTTCAGGAGGGTTGGGTGTGATTCTTGTGGGCACTGGGAGGAAGAACCTGCTTGGTAGTGAGTTTTTAAAGTTTAAACTTGACCCCGAGCATCTCTCTTGTGCCACATTCCCACCGTGACATTGTCCGTATGTTCTCCACGAGGCCAAGGTGAGGGCCTAATGTGGGATTTCCAGTCTCTACCTTGTGGAACTATACAAATGTCTTTTCTTTATAACGTTACCTGGGTTCTAGTATACAGTAACAACAATGGACTGTATCTTACTAGACTAACCTACAGCCCTGTCCTCCAGGCCAAGTGATGAGCATCATCCAGAAGTGAAGGCTGATGGGTACGTGGACAACCTTGCTGAGGCTGTGGACCTGCTGCTGCAGCACATGGACAAGTGACAGGCCTTCAGAGACAGTGTACCACCCTGTGCCTCCCCCTCCCCCAGGCCCCAGGCTACCCAGAGCTCTGCTGACACTCCCCTTTGTCCACTGCTGATGTGGGCAGGTGCAGGCAGTTCGGGATGTTTGTCCCAGGACCTGAGCCAGCCATCCCTTCCTCAGCCTCCCTCTACTACTTCCTGTCTACATTCAACACCCCCCCACATAGCCTCTGAGGAGAGTTTGTTCCCCCATTCAAACGGCCTGCTGGTCTGCCCTCCTCCCTGGCCCATGCCATGTTTCCTATAGTCACATCCACGAGGCTAGAAGAGACCTATCAGGCCTCCAGAAATTGAAACCCTCAGACATGGGCTGGAAGGTTCTTCTGACACTGAGTCCCTGACTTCCTTCAGTCACCATTGATGCGTGGTCCTTTAATTGGCACCATCCAATTGGATGAGGCTTGTTGACTCTTCATTGAACTCTCTGATGTGAGCTACAGAAAATCAGGGGTCTGCCCTGCACAATGTGGGAAGCCCAGAGCTGAGCTGCCCTGCCCACCACTCACAGCCCTACCTGGCCCATTAGAGTGACTGATTAGCATTCTGCCCCCTACCTCCTTCCCTCAGGAAAGAGCAGTGGTAGCTCACTGCTGTTCCTGTGACATGGGCTGGGACAGCTCTTTCCTGAATACTACCCTCCCACAGAGCAGAAATGTCCACCTCTGCAGTCAGGGCTGCAGGTACAGAAAGCAGCATGGAGTCAGGATGGACAGACTCTAATGTGCCCAGTCCACAGGACAAACCAATGATTCAATAAACTTGGCCTCAACAGTCCTCCTTTGACTCAGCTTTTGTTGCTTAGGGTCTAGAGTAGGTAGAGAAAATGGAGGCCTCCGACAGGGTCTTAGGTTCCAACCCTGTTCCTGCCACTTGTAAGAGTCACTGAACGCTAAACACCAGACTTCTTACCTGCTCTGACCCCTTTAAGAAATTAAGACATGGAGACTGATAGTTGTCAAGGAGTTTCTTCATCTTTCGTGGGAGAAGACAAACCAGGGCAAACACCAGCACTGCCTCCTATATTCATTCATATTTTTAAAGATTTTATTTCTATTTATTTGTGTGTGTGTGTATGTGTGTGAATGTGTGTGTGTATGTATGTGTGAGTATATGTGTGTGTATGTGGTGTGTGTATGTGTATGTATGTGTGTGTGGTGTGTGTGTATGTGTGTGTATATGTGTGTGGTGTGTGTATGTATGTGTGTGTGAATGTGTGTATGTGTGTGTGTTTGTGTGTGTGTATGTGTGGTGTGTGTGTATGTGTGTGGTGTGTGTGGTGTGTGTATGTATGTGTGTGTGAATGTGTGTATGTGTGTGTTTGTGTGTGTGTATGCATGGTATGTGTGTATATGTATGTGTTGTGTGGTGTGTGTATGTGTGGTGTGTGTGTATGTGTGTATATGTATGTGTTATGTGGTGTGTGTGTGTGGTGTGTGTGTGAATGTGTGTATGTGTGTGTGGTGTGTGTGTATGTGTGTGTATATGTGTGTGGTGTGTGTATGTATGTATGTGTTATGTGGTGTGTGTGTGTGGTGTGTGTGTGAATGTGTGTATGTGTGTGTTTGTGTGTGTGTATGCATGGTATGTGTGTATATGTATGTGTTATGTGGTGTGTGTGTGTGGTGTGTGTGTGAATGTGTGAATGTGTGTGTGTTTGTGTGTGTGTATGTGTGGTGTGTGTGTGTGGTGTGTGTGCGCGCCTGTGTGCACGCACGTGGACAAGCATGGCATAGGTACACTTGTGGAGGTCGGAGGAACACTTGTTAGCTGGTTCTCTCCTGGCACCTTTACACAGGTCTGGGGTCTCGAACTCAGATTATCAGGCTTGTGTGGCAAGCACCTTTACCAGCTGAGACCTCACCAGCCCTGAGTTTTCATTAGTACAACAGAATAGCAGAGGCAGACTAGGTGTGGTGGGGTTACATGCTTGAAGTTCTAGCACTCAAGAGGCAGAAGCAGGAGAATTGTCACAAATTCCAGGCCAGCTTGAGCTATGTGACAAAACTGTCATAAATGATAAACTGAAAGATAAAAAGGAGAGAGAAGAGCAGGTTGTGTGGTTCACTTTGGGAGTCTGGGGGGCACAGCACCAGCCTCTCACAAAGACCTCACGGAATCTGACATGGTCGGGGGAAGACAGGGGATACCCCTTTTGAGTACACTGACACCCCCATGACCTAATGGACTTCTAACTTGTTCTGGTGTGGGGAGTTCAAGACAGGGTTGCTCTGTGTAGCCCTCGCTGTCCTAGAACTTGAGCTGTACACAAGGCTGACCCTGCCTCTGCCTTGGGTGTTGGGATTAAAGACGTACGTCACCACTACTGGCCAACTTTTCAAGGTTTCACATTTTAAAGGTTCCATCAGCTCCTGACATCACCACCTAGGGGATCAAGCCTCCAGCTTTTGCCTCCGAGGGCAACACAACCATCTCCAACTACGTTGCCTCACTATACCTGGCAATGGTGAGCCATGTTGTCCACAGTGGGACAAGACAAAGAGCCATGGCCTTCTCTGTGAGGCCTCTGGGACAGTACTCCTATCCAGAGTGTCAGGTTTCAGAATCTGCTGAATGGACAGCTGATATTGCTGTTTCTTCCCCCCCCCCCCCTCACAAAGAATTCAGAAGCCACTGAAGAATCTCTGGAGACTTCTCATAAAAGGAGGTCTGTTAAAGAATTGGCTCAGTGGGTAAAGGAGTCAACAGGGAGAGATCTCACTGAGGAGTTAGCTGCCAGATACTGCAATTAGTTGCTAGCCTTTCAAACATGAGGGCCTGAACTGATGATCTCCTAGAACCCAGGTTAAAAGAGTGTACTAGTACATGTTTTTTTGTTTTTTTAATTTAGTTAATTATTTGCATTAGTGTTTGCCTGAAACTGCAACTACAGACAGTTGTGAGCTGCCATGTGGGTGCTGGGAATTGAACCCGGGGTCCTCTGGAAGAGCAGAGGGTGCTCTTAACCACTGAGCCATCTCTCCAGCCCCCACTAGTACATATTTGTAATCTCAGTGCTAGGGAGGTGGAGACGGAGGGTCCTGGGCTGGTCAGCAAACCCAGCCAATCAGTGAGCTCCAGGTTCAGTGAAAGACGATCTCAAAAAATAACAGAGGCTGGGAAGATGGCTCCATGAGGAGGCACTGGCCACCAAGCCTGACAACCTGAGTTGGATCCCTGGGTCATGTAAGATGGAAGGAGAGAATCAACTCCTGCAACTCAGTTTGCTGACTTCCACACCCGTGCTGTGGCCCATACACTCACACATACTCAAATAAATAAATGGAGCGAAAATAAAACATTAGATAGAAAGAGATTGAGGAAGACATCTGACATGGACCTTTGGCTTACACACACACACACACACACACACACACACACACACACACACACACAAATATGTCATCTGAGGACCAAAACCTGAGTTTGACATTTGGTTTACAGATGTGTGTGCACACACTGGTGCAAGTACACATACAAAGGAGCTAGGGGTCCTTTGTGAGAGGATTTCTCTGAAACCTAGGTCCCTTGGCACTCTGAGTACAGCAGTGGGGCCTTGCTAGGCAGGCTAGCCTCTAGTTTATCAGAGAAACAGTAGCAGAATATCTGTATCAGGATGAGGGGTCACCAGTCTGGCCACTGACTTTGAAAGAAGGGCCTTTGGCTTATTAGCTGGATGCACAGAACGCTCCAGTAATGTCCCACAGCAGCTCAAAATGCAGTGGACACTAGAGCCAATGCCATAGGCTGTGCCTGCTAGTGGGTGTGTCCCGTGGGTATTGGGGTTCTCTCTCTGGTTTTCCATTTTTGCTTACCAGTTGCCACACTGGCTCTCATTGGCTGGTCTCTCCAGATAAACTGAGCCTTTTCTGCAGACCCTGTATGATCTGGGCGGAGACTACACTGTCCTCTGAGCCACAGTGGCCTCAGTGGAATGATCTTTAAAGAGACTCATCCAAGGTCCAGAAGTACGAGGCAGAGTCCATGCTCTAGCCCCACATCCTGTGCCCTTTCTAAAGCTGGATTCTGAGATGCTCCCTTGGCCTCATCTAAAAACCAGTGAAGACAGACTGTGATGACTGCCAGGCTGCAGTCATCTCACACACAGCTGTCTGCTGTCTTCCTCCCCCAGAGAGGATCCATTCCTGCCCTTCTACATCCCACAGACCCTTGTTTTGATGCTTCTCAGGGTGACAGCATGGCTTTCTTCCTCTTGATCTTTCAGCTGGCCACCAGTCAAGATCATCACAAGGGTCCCCACTGCCTAAGACTCTCTTATGTCTTCAACTGGTGGACCAATCAGGAAGAAGCTGCCTGCAAGGCATGTTAAAAATGGGGACACAGGAGACCCAACCATGTGGTGAGACTATAGGGTGCTCAGGGACCCACCTCACAAGCCAGTGATTATTATCACTCCAACTTCCTCTCAGGTGGTAGATAGGTTGCGCAATTTGCACTAAGTTTTGATGTTTGGGGGCTATAGAAGCACTACTATCATTGTAGGAAATACAACCAAAAAGTTTAAGAAGAAACCAGTAGCCAAGTGGAGGCCTTGCCACTGCCCAGGCTGGGGTGAAATTTTTTTCTTTGCACATTTCGGGAAAAGGCTGCTCTCTAGTATACAGAGGGCCAACATTGACTTGCTCACAGAAGCACGTTCGTTGGGTTACCATCCCTGTGTAAAGACAAGGGGCCTGCTAAGTGATTGGGAACATCCCTTGATGGATGCACCCATAAACCAGCTGGACTTGGGGACTGCAGAATGCTGAGGCCTGCAGCTGTCCAGCAACAGGGCATGGAGTGATACTACTGCCTGTGAGCCCAAGCCTGGTGGTGAGCAAACCTCGAAGTGCAGAAGACACAGAAATGTTAGGGAGGCATCAGAACAGAGGCCAGGGCAGCCACGTTGTCAGCTTCGGCTGGAGCAGGGTCGTTATGAAGCTGGTAGCATTGGCAGGTGTGAGGTGCAGGAAGGAGGCTGCTAGGTCATTCAAGGCCACTGTGCCCTGCCTTTGGAAATCTGAGGAGCAAGGCTGTGCTCGGTGGCTTCCTCTGCCCTCTACCCTGCTGTCACCTTATCTACCATATACAAAAGGCAGAGGAATGGTGGCCAGCTCGGGGGGATCTCTCCAGTGTGCTCTAATTTTAACTGTGTGTAATGGCGAATATTGTATGAGAATGGATGTGTGCCAGTGTGCATGTGGTGGATGGTCTTTACCTGCCAAGTTATCTCCCTGACCCCAAAGGGTGGTTTTGTGGGTGTTTTCTTTTGGTGGCTTTAGGGAGTGCAGCTAGCACCTGGCACATGCTAGCAAGGGCTCTACAACTAACCTATATCTTTAGCCCATGTGGTTTTTTTTTTGTTGTTGTTGTTTTTTTTTTTTTTTTGAGGTAAGGTCCTCATATTTAGCCTAAGCTGGCCTTGAATATGCAGTCTTCCTGCTTTAGCTGCCTAAGTACTGGGGTTACAGGTGTGTTCCACTACTCCAGGACACCTTTTTTTTTCCTTTTAAAATTTTAATTTTTGTTTATGAATGCTCTGCCTGCTTATGTGTCTGTGAACCACATGCATACAGTACCAAGGAAGAACAGAAGATACACTGGACCCTTGGAACTAGAGTTACAGATGGTTGGTCTGCTCTGTGGGTGCTGAGGACTGACCCTGGGCCCTTTAGTCCTTAACCATTGAGACACACTCCCCCCTCCCCAAGTTACATGTTCACATACTATTTTGTTTGATGGAGGCTCTGCTGTCAAAAAGCCAAGCAGAGGAGTATTCCAGGATGTCACCTCTAGATGAGGACACCGACCACAGCAGAGGAGTATTCCAGGATGTCACCTCTACATGAGGACACCGACCACAGCAGAAGGGCTGGGAGAACATTCCAAGGCCAGGTAACAGGGACCAACACTGGGTGACAGAAATTAAATGCTTTATGTCCACTGGGGTCCTCAGGACTGCAGACAGTGCATCTCCTGAGCCTTAGTTACCCAGGCCTCCAGTCTGGAGGGTAAGCACAGGGCTGTGTACCCATTCTGGGATGAACTGTGTTCTAATGTCTCCACAGTCCTAGAATCAGGGTTCTGAACTGTACTGGCCTCCATGGGGGCAGAGACCCTGAGCTGACAGCCCAGCTATAAGCTGGAGAAGAACTGTGCCAAGGCCCTGTGGGACTTTTTGGTAGCTTCTTCTCTTGCCCTCACCTCAGGAATGACAAGGCACCCACCCTCCCAGCCCCACCACTGTAGGTCTCTGGCTCCTCCTCTGAGGCTGTGATGGTGGCTGTGGCCAGCCCTCTCTAGAGCTCCCTCAGGCACCCTGCACTGCATCCCCTCCCCAGCCATAGCCAACACTCTCAGGGACAGGAGGGGATGGGAGCTGCTGCTTCACTGCACCCAACAAAACCACACAGCCATGCCCAGGGGGTTGGACCAGGAAGCTTTATTTACACAGTAAAAGTAACAAGCGAATTCCTGAGACTAGAGCCGATGTAGTGCGAGGCAGTCATGGCCTGTGTCGGAGGGCAGGCAGCGGTGCATGGCACAAGCAAAAAGAGCCAGCACAGGCTGCCCACGGACTGCTGCTGTGAGCGGGACCTGACACAGCACACCAGTCACCACACTACCTGAAACAGTGCCACCACTGCCAAGGCTGGGACAGCACACGTGGCCCTAGCACAGCCAGCAGGCCGGTCTGTCCTTGAACCCTGGGCATCCCTCCGACATTGACAACACAATTCATTTGCCAATGAGAATGTGGTAGGAAGTCAGGCTAGCCCACCTAGGCTACAGGAGCTCCATCAGTCTGCAATTTTAAAATAGCTTTCTCTTCCTTAAGGGGCCTGGCACCAGGGAGAGGGGTCTGACCAGCAGCATGGATGTGGCAAGGGGCAGCATCATGGGCTGCATGAGCAGAGGGTCCTTGAGCCCTGGCACCTGGCTTATGTCTTACGTGGCCATCATTCAAGTAATCTTAACCACATCAGTGGAAATGGGGTACAGGATCCAGGGGTGAGTTCTAACTGCTGTGAACCTTGAATGAGCCCAAGAAAAAGTATGCCATCTGTCTGCATAGGCGACCCATCTGGAAATTGGGGAAGGGAGGTGCATTTCCTGTTTAATATGGACCTTTCTTTTATTTAACTTTTCTTTCTGTATACAAATTTAGAAAACTTTCCTGCTACAAAAAAAAAAAAAAAAAAAAAAAAAAAAGTAAGGCCTTCTGCAAATGCACATCTGCATGTGTGGGCCAGACAATTTCCATAGGCCTGTACAAGAGGAAGCCCATGGGTGCTGACCAGGTTCTGCCTTCACCACCCATGAGTAAGGCAAGCGTGGGCAGTCGTGTAAACTGTCTAGGCCGCTGCCCTGAACTCAGGTCAGGTGCCTGCAGAGAACAACTCTTGTCAGTTCAGTGGCTTTGGAGTGAGTGGGGATACAATGTGATGGGTGGCCCTTTTCCCTAGTTGGCTCTGGTGGGGCCACATCTTGCTCTAGACCTTTAGGCTCCCTCGGCAAGTGGGTGGCCAAGCACACCCTCAGCTTCTATGGGAGATGACACTCATGGGCAGGCTGAGGAAGGTGAGGCTTTTGCTGTTGCCTGTGCTGAAGGCAGGGATTGCTGGAGCCCCAGTGCTGAGGGCTGAGCCAGTTTGCTTGCTGCCTGTGGTGTCATGTGATGCCATGCACATGGGAGCCGAGGGAACTTCGCAGGGGAACCTTCCTTCAAGAGATTCAAGACCACACAGGTTTGGGGCCAGTGAATGAGACTGTCTGGGTAGCATGGCTGCTCAAAGACGAATGGGCACCTTCTAGATTAGACCTGCTTTGCTCAATTAAA
This sequence comes from Sigmodon hispidus, assembly GCA_004025045.1. Taxonomy (NCBI): domain Eukaryota; kingdom Metazoa; phylum Chordata; class Mammalia; order Rodentia; family Cricetidae; genus Sigmodon; species Sigmodon hispidus. The sequence continues at coordinate 82,747 of PVIH01005493.1, read as the reverse complement.
AGAACATCAGGAAGCAAAGGCAAAGTCTTTCTCTGAGCAGAAAAGTTCCTGCCGGCCTCCCTGTCTCCTGTGCTGGGGGCTTGGACTGAGGCCTTAGTGGGACAGGGAAAATCCCTACCCTGGGTTTGGAGTATTTCTTCAGCCCCGGGAGCAGGGCCCTAGAGAAAGGAAGGGTGAAGTTGTATTTTAGTCACCAAGCTTAAGGAAGGCAGTCTGAAGATGTCTGTTACAACAGCCTTAAGACACACCTGCCATCAGGAGCTCCTGGTCCCAGTCCAGGAAGAGGCAGCTGGCAACTGATCTATGCTTTGGCCGTAGCAGGCTGTGTGAAATGGAGCAGAGGACAGAACCCAGCTTCTGCCTTCCTTAGGAGGGGTGGCTTAAGGGACTGTAAGGCTACTCCAGATCCAGAACCCCATTGCGGGCTTTCTGGGGAACAGGGCACTAGTGTATGCTTCCCACACCCTCAGCTACCTTCCTCCAGGTTTGCTCTGAGAAAGTGTGGCCTTCATGACACACCAAGCTGGGCTCCCATGTCATGCCTTTGTCAGCTTTCGACTTTAGTTTCCAATGCCCACAAGTCCCATCGGTCTGCCACCACCACCACCACCACATGTACCCACCATGCTGCCCAACCTGGGGCTATAGAGTGGAGCTTCCTGTACCTTTGGGTCTGATTTTACAGAAGCATTGCCTACACTTCAGAACTTGAGCCTCTCTCTCCTGGTGGTTTGACAAAAATTTAAGCAAAAGGTTCCCACCAAGGTCTTTCTTTAGGAAAGATAACCATTTGTGCTCAACCAGTATAGGATGGAACCATGGAGGGTAGGCACAGCAGAGTGACTACAGATGTGCCTAGATCACATGTCCATGAACCCAAGAGAATGCACCAGTTATTTTTAGCCTTATGGGAAAACAAGCCACTTGTGTAAGCCAGCCCACTTGCTATTGTCTGCACAAGAGGCCAAGTTTGCTAAACGCCAGAGTCCCAAAGTACAGAGCCCTGTAGCATGTCTGCAGGGAAGACTGGGGGAGCTGCCTGAACAGATGCCCTCTGGGAACTATGCTGGGAGTCAGGAGCTCTGAGGGGGAATGTGGTTCAAGCCATGCTGTGGCTGGGCCTGCAGAGGAGAGCCTTAGGGCTAGGCTCACATCAGTGGACTCGGAGGGTCTTGAAGCGGATGGTAGTATACTTTCATTAAAGCCAGCGGTGTCTGTGAACAAGCAACAGTGTACTAGGAATGCTGTGGAGACTTGCAGACCTCCGTCCTAGGCCGCTACAGAGAGATGCCTGCAGAGTGGCCAGCCTGCAAACAGCCAGCAGTCAACTCTCTGCCCAGGAGTGTACGCAGGGCCCAGAGTCCTGTACCTGCTTGTGGTTCCTGAGGACACTATAGAAGAGGTCATCTTGTCACTGACATCTCTACACTCGGCTGAATCCACTAAACTCAGCCCTCAGGGACTGGGGACAATAAGGCTGCCAATGCCAGCCTTGGCAAGCCAGCCCCTGCGCTGGCAGAGGTGTGGGTGACTCTTGGTGTCAGGGGAGAATTCACGGGCCCACCTTTCAGTCAACACAACCACCAAATGCCTACCCAGTATGGATGGCTTCTGGTCATCCCTGGCCTATCCTCTGGTCCCAAAAAATGGGACATGGATTATCCCCAGAATCCCTGCACAGTGCCCCAAATGGACTAAGGCCACACGGTCTGGTGTCACTACAAGAGGCATCTCCCGAACCTTCCCAAGCCTGGGGCAGGAAGACCTGGGAGAGAAGGCACGGAGTAAACTAAGTAAAGGAGGCTTTGGGCAAATCCCCAGACAGAACCTGAGTGAGGCCACAGCGGGCTCCGGCCCCTGGCACCCTCCTTGAGGATGCAGCTGGCCCAGCCCTACTGGAGAATGGCCACCCAGCACTCCAGGAGGAACAAAGGAGAGGAGAGCGAACCAAAAACCTGTTCTTAGGCTACAGTAGTTCCGTGGAGCTGGTGGGAGGCCAGCTGTTGCTTGTGAGGTGTGGCCAAGTTGCCTTCACAAATTTGGGCAATGCAAGGTGACAGCGGCTCCCTGGGAAGTGGGTGGGCTCTCTTTTGGAAGCCTTTTCCAGACACAGGAGCCAAGACCCCCTGGAGTGAGCACCTAAGGCCCGGAGGAAGGCCCATCCATTGCAAAGCCTCTGCCCCAGTCCTCGGGCTACAGCCCTTCAGTTGTTCTCAATCTGCTCGATGTCCAGCTCGCCGTCTAGACAGCAGAGGCTGTTGGTGCAGGCTCCAAGGTCCTGCCAGGCTGTGGCCGGCTCCCCGTTCCTGCAGCAATCCTCATCGAGACTGCAGCCATCTGACTCCTCACAGGATAGGTCCTCCTGGCAGGTGAAGTGATCATCAAAGGAATGGGGCACAGGCTCTGGAATCGGGGTCCCTGCAGGGGTCCTACCGCCTGGGTTGGAGGCTGAAAGCAATGCGGTCCAGGATCGGGTACTGCTGACAAGGGCAAAGGGGCTCTGGGAGCTCTGGTCGTCCACCCCAATGCTCAGGCAACTGAGGCTGCTGAAGGTCTGACAGTTCTGTGGAAAAAGAGGTACACTGGTCAGTGATGGGGACAGTCTCCTTCTGGAACCTCAGTCCACACACCCCACAAAGCCTAGCTGGCACTTAATCCACCAGGCTGTAGCAAGTCTACCATGTGTGAGACCAATTCATGAAGAAGTACCCCTGGTTACTGAACACTGTGTTGCTAAAAGGTATATAATTCAGTCAGTCACTATATAAAGGGGGGGGGGGAATGTGATGAGGCCTGGTTGTAGTGAGACAAGTCCATTTGTTACATTTCCAGTAGACTCTTGGAACGGTGGCTGGGCAACAAGGTGTCTGGTCCTTGCTAGGGCCATTTCATTTCAGATGTCCCTCATCTGGGATTGGTCCTAGGACCTCCTCCTTCTTCAGTGTGCAAATCCTTACATAAAATCATGTGTGCAGTCAGCTCCAGGATACTGACAATACCTGCTATGATGTCAATGTCCTGTCAATAGCTGCTAAGGCTGTATTATTTTCACTTTCTGTGCAGATACATTTTTTTTTCTGAGTTTTTTTTTTTTTTTTAATCTGAGGCTTTGACTGAGTCTGAGAAGACAATTTAAGATATGTGTGAAAACATAAACAAGATTTTTTTTCTTAGTGGTAGTGCTTGAGGCTAGACCCAGAGCCTCACATGTGCTAACTACCCCTGTATCTCTGCACTACATCTCCAGCTTAGGCAAAAATACTCACATACACTGTATTAAATAAAACCAGTCAGTGACCTAGATTCCACATGTCCCTTCAGAGACATACAAACCAGCATGCTAGTGAGCTTGCTGACACAATGCCACCCTTCTTATGAGAAGGGCTGAGTCAGATGGAACCATCACCAGGCTATCCTGCTGCCATATTCCTACCCTACCCACTTTCCATGACTACAGTGAGGTGGGGTGGTACTAGAGATCTTTATCTGATGTCCTAAGGTATTCAGAACCATCCAGGGGTCTGGTTTAATAGGGTTCTGGGTTCTGTCTGATGCTGAAAATGTTTTATGTCTAGAGGGCAAAGCTTTGACCCACACTGATCTGCAGGAGAAGCCTAGGCTTCAGCTGCTTCTAGTCCTCATCCGTTGGGGACCTCCGAAACCTCAGCTGAAAGGGATGTGATGGTCCCCATCTTAACTGCTGAGCCTCTAGTAGCCCAGAAAGGTGTAGCTGTACAAGATCCTCTCCCTGGGGCACCAGCTAGATGGCATTGAAGCCAGTTCAGAGTGTCAGCCCTTGACACTGCACAATGGTGCAACCAAACAATTCAGATGTGGGTCTCCTATGCAGACATGGATAAGGGCTGTGGCAGCAAGGAGCAATTGTGGCCTGTCTGACATTCTTCAAAGGCCCTGCCCTGGAAAGAAGATCCAGCTTTGACTTCTCCCCAGTGTACAGGAATTTAATAGCGCTTGCTGCCTCTCAGCAGCTGATGAAAGGCACAGACCTGTCCCAAGGGTTCCAATCCTTTCAAAGGCAAAGTGTTTATGTCTTCTGGCCACCACAGCAGACAGGCTATTAGAACAGGCTCAACAGACAGAGGATGAAAGATGCCCTCTCTAGGGGAAGGTGGCTGTGCACACACACTTCCAACATTTCGAAAGAGACACACCTCGGATGGGTTCACTTTTCTTGGGATCTTTCAATTAAAGAAGAAAGGAGAGGCTGGCAAGATGGCTCAGTGGATAAAGACACTTGTCACAAAGCCTGATGACCTGGGTTCAATCCCTAGAACCCCATTGTGGGAGGAGAAATCACACACACACACACACACACACACACACACACACACACCATCCATGTGCCCAAGAAATAAAAGAGACAGGCTGAGGAGTTGAGGGGCTCAGCTCTGGGTTTCAGGAAAGAAGGCTGGGCTGTCATCTGGTCTTGAGATACAGGCCTAGACCAGAAGACCCCAGAGCCAGCTGTGAGACCCTGTCGATGCTGGGATTTGATGTTTGATGTTTGGTGCACCCCATGGTCACAGGGCACATTCCTTCCTTGCCACAGCAGTTCTTGGATGTGCCTCAGTGGTTCCTTCTGCCTTTCAGGCCACTGGCCTGAGCTGAATGAGACAGAGCCTGGCACAAAGATAGCCGCAACACTGGCAGTGCTGGAGAAGGCCTATGGGTAAGGCTGAGACTAGTCCAGGACTCAGGGACCCACAGAGCCCATCCCACCCTCCTGTGTCCCTGGCGCATCTTCTTGCCTGAACAGGTGTGTATGAGTAAACAGTATAGTTAGCACCCGAGTGTCTCAAGTGCTCACTGACTGTTCTGGGTGGGTGATGCCAACAGTACTTGAGTGGCACCACTTCTATTCAGCATGCCAGATGCCAGCACATGCCCCATTGTTCTCTGTGAGCTGTATGAACAAAGACAGGGGCCTTGGGGTAGGCCCAACAGAAATGTTCCCTGCCCAGCGCTCTGGGGCTGTGCTCTCCTCATCCTGCAGGAGCCATCCTGTCTCATCTAGATCTTGCCCAGTAGATGATCTAAGGTACAGCTAACAGGTGCCAACATTGTGGCCAATGTGGTCAGGCTATGTGTTCCAAACTCATGCCAATGCCTACAATATTAAGAAGGTCATTTGGGAGGTGTGTAGGTCATGGAGATGGAGTCCTCACTGAGCTGGGGGGAGTTGGTCAGTGCTGTAAGGCCTGAGGAAGCACAGCTTCCTCTTCATCATGTAAGAATAACAACCATAAGGCATCACCTGTGGAGAAGTAATCTCTAGCAGATGTGGCCCCTTTAGTGCAGAGATGATGATCTCCCTGGCTTCTAGTGCCAAAGTCCACTCTGTTGTTCTTAAGTTACCGGCTCTAAGGGCTTGTAGCTATGGTGAGAAGATTAGCAGTTATGTTAAGCATGGGACATAGCCCATAGGAGGATGCTGGGAACCCATCTGAGGGACCTAAAAAGTGCCAAGGTCCCACAGGCCATTTCAGAATATAGTCAACCTCATATGGCATCACGTGGGGCTTCAGGAAAGCCACCTCAAGCCCTGAACACGGGTCTGTCTGTTAAATATGGGTGGCCAAGGGCACCCTGGGGCTGCCCCTCTGCCAACTGTCTGTAATAACTGAAACTTTCTTGCTGTATAGCAGGGTGGAAAGCTACAAGGTCTGGGTGGTGCATCTTGTCCCAGGCAAACCACAGAGCACCATAGAAATCCCCCAATAATCCTCAGTCATCTATCTGTCCCCTCCCTGCCAAGCCAATGCCACCTGGAAAACTCTAATGACTCAAAATTCAGTCATTTGGCCACAGTTAAAAACAAGAGTCACCACTGAATGTTCCATCTGGTGGCATGCCCCACCTGCCAGGGAATAATGTGGCTACCATAGTGAGGCAGTGTGTTCTGTCCAGAATCCCGTCCCTGGTCAGCACACCCAGGTGCAGACACATGCAGAGTATACCCATGCTCAGGCCCAAAGTGTCCTCCACATGCCTGCCCACCCTCTCCTTGAAGTTCAGGCTCCTTCTATGAAGAATGAATACTGCACAGGACTGTTGCTAGCCCTCAGAAAGATCTGGGGAAAGCACAGAATGGTGAAGTTCAAAGTGCCACAAACATGAACATATCATTCCAAGTGGAAATTGCTCTTCTATGCCATACTCTGCCTCATCCAACAACTTGTGTTGTTGAGGCCCGTAGATGGGGTCCCCACTTCTTAGACGGCTGCCCAGCCAACAGGCTCAGTGGGAAGTGTCCTCATGGTCTCAAGCTAATGACCAGAGAAAGCAAGCCCACTCCTGGAGACCACAAGAAAGGACTACAGAACAAAACCATGCCCAAACCAAGTAGACCTCCACTCCAGCCAGCTACAACAGAGGCCACTGGCCATGCTGTTGTTCTAGCCTGAGTCTCTGCCTCAGCCTGCAGCCCCAGCCAGCCCTAGCCCCCTTGGACCTGTCAGCCACAAAACACTGCTATTTCTTCTCCAGCTGCAAGGCCTTTCTAGTACCGTCCTACTGGAGAGGAGGCTCTGGGCTGGGCAGTGATAAAAGCAGTTTGTTCCTAGGGTTCTCGCTTTCCTGATAAGCTGAATCCCAGTCTCCTGAGGGAAACATGTTAACTGAACATACCCTTGGTCCCTGTTGCCTGGGCAGGGTGACTATCCTGCCGTGCTTTGTGCCAGATCAGTCTGTTCTGTTCTCTAGGTGCTATGGGCCAACATGCCAAGCATGACAAGTTGATCCCAGAAAGATCTTCTAAGCCACCAAACCATCTGTTTCTTCAGCAGTGACACAGAAGGCTAAGTAAGGCCTGAGCAGAGCAGATGACAGCAAAGCCCCCCAGGGAGTACTGCCTGGGTGCCAAGAGCCCCAAGCTTATAAGCCCTGTCCCTCCTACTTAGAAGTGGGCATCTGGGGACACAAACAGGCCAGCTGGTGTGGGGTGTGCCCAAGAGCAGATGGCAGAGCATCCTTCTCAGCCTGCTGCAAGCCTCTGAGAAGGAGTACAGGCCACCTAGATTCTAGAACCACAGGTCCTGGGCTTCTCTGGTATCCTGTGGTCTTGCTTCCTGGCTCCTCCCCTGGGAAACACATTGTTGTTTTTGATATAGCTGTTTCAGGGGAATATTTGAAGAAATGTAAAGGCAAGTGGAGGCAAACTGGGGGTAGGAGGTGGGGTGCTAATGTCCCACCTAGTTTCCTTGGCTCCAAAAAGCATTTACTGTCCATTGCTTGGCTAATGCTTGCTTACAGCTGTCCTTTCAGAATGCCTGGGGGCTAAGAAGCTTGGAGGATAGCTTCCTCACTGGGGCAGCCCAGCTCAAGACAGCCTGTCACAGGTGAAAGAAGTACTATCCTGCAGCCAGTGCAATGACCTCTACCTGAGCCCTAGGCAGAGGCCCAACTCCTGTGCCGAGTCTATATACAGCCTCTCTGAGTCCTGACAGCTTCTCTGCCCTCCACCAGTTTCTTCAAAAGCTCCCCTCCACCTACCATCTGCTTAATAATCCCCAACCCAAACTCTGCTTCTTGGAACTAAAACATGGTACCTAAGATTCGGCATGTATGACCATAGGATTTGCCACACAGCTGTTCTCCAGGGCACTCCTCCCCAGGAACTCCTTCTCTGTTCCTTCCAGGAGGGGAATGCCACACCCTGAGAAGCAGATGATGCTGCTGCACCATCACCTTGAGTCTGCCAGGGAGCCAGTGGCTGGAGATGCCACCTCTTGAGCAGCCAGTGTTCAAAGCACAGCTGTTGCATGAGGATGTCAGTATCTGGCCGTAATAGGCTATGTTCACACATAACAAGTGCAAACATGCTTTCTCCTGAACAAAAACTGTCCAGTCCCTCTGCAGCCACCATTCTCCAAGGTTCTATCCATTCCTGCTTCTCTTTCCCATGCTATTCCCGCCCCTTTTTAAATATTTTTTATATATTTATTTTTTTATTTTATGTGAATTGGTGTTTTGCCTGCTTGTATAACTGTGTGAGGGTGTCAGATCTTGGAATTACAGACAGTTGTTAGCTGCCATGTGGATGCTGGGAATCAAACTCAGGTTCTCCGGAAGAACAGTCAGTGCTCTTAACCACTGGGCCATCTCTCCAGCCTCATTTCCCCCCTTTTTAATGGACCCATAGAAAACAATCTTGTGGGACTGAGGAGATGCTCAGTCACTCAAAAGCTTGCAGCATAAGAACAAACCTGAGCTGGATCTCCACAATCCTTTGGTTTTTTAGACACAGGTGTCATGGTGCATGCTTGTAATCTCAGAGCTAGGGACCAAGGACAGGCAGATAGATCCTTGGGGCTTGCTGGCTAGCTAGCATCACCTAATCAGAGAGAGGCCTTGTCAGAAAACAGGATGGGGGCTAGAAGATGGATCAGTGGTTAAGAGCAGCTGCCTCTCCTGGAGAGAACTGGGTTTGATTCCAAGTACCCATATGTCAGTTCACAAAACCGCCTCCAATTCCAGTTCTAAGAGATCTGATGCTCTTCTCAGGCTTTCACAGGCGGTTGAACACATGTGGCGCACATCAGTTCATGAAAACATGCAAACATATGTGAAAGAATGAATGAATGAATGAATGAACAGGTGAGTAGTAACTGAGGAATACCACCCAAGGTTAACCTCTGGCTCCCAAGCATGCACACACATATGCACACATCTGAACACACTCACACAGATGTGCACATGTACATATACAAATACATGAATAAAGATTAAAAAACCCCAAACGTTATAGCCCTCTCTACGTTAGAGGTCTTAGAGCCATGTCAAATCCTTCTAAGACACCAAACAACAAGGCCAATCTGTGAAGCCAGATAGGCAGCTGACTCTAGTTGGCCTTGCAGAAGGCTGAGCCCTTCGATCTGCCAGAGTGGAGGACTTCCTCCAAAATAGAACTGTGCAAGTATCTAAAACAATAGGCCATGAGACAAATTCTCTGTCTCCTTTGTGTTAGGGCTGACAAAGCACGTAGTTTCCCTGGGTTTGGTTTTGATTTATTTATTTTGAGACAGAATCTCACTGTGTAGCTCTTGCTAGCCTCAAACGCACAGAGCTCAACCTGCTTCTGCCTTCTGAGTGCTGGGATTGAGGGCCACCATGTCTGTTTTTTTGATACACACTCTTAAGCAGACTCAACAAGACTGTGCTCAGCCCACTTTGATGTAGTGCTTTGGGACTTTTTGAGCCTGGGTGGCCTCCTTACTCTCAGAAAGGTGGGGAGGCTAACTAGAAACCTGGATGGGAAAGCCAGGATACCAAAGACTGAGAACAGGATCTGAAATAAGAGGTGCTCCTGGGGGCTGACAGCACCACTGATTTGGCACCAAAGACTCTAGGCTCCTCCCAGATCACAGTTCCAGAAAGCCAACAGACTGATGGGGACACTAAATACCTGTTGTGTGGGAGCCAGGCCAGTCGCTAGGGAGGTTCCCTCCTTCCTTCCCAGGCCACTGCTTCTCCAGTGCTCCTCTTCAGGAGCCAGCAAATGGTTTGCAAACATCTACCTCATGCTAGGGACTTGTGGCATCCCTCCCAAGAGCTACAGCAATGGGTGACACACTACAGGGCCTATCAGCTCCCTTTCGTCTCTTCTTACTAACAGTGGAACAAAGGCCAGGAGACAGGATGGCCAAGAATCAGCCAAATCCAGGTGTGCTGCTATATGGCTGCCCAATCATGCCACTCTCAGAGCCGCCCTAGGAAAGCACCACCAAGCTCGGAGATGCCCCTTCAGGAGCTTCCTAGCCATAGCCACTCTTGCCTTGGCTATCTGTGCTCTTGGGTTCCCTTTGCTGTACTGGGGGCCACTTTCCTGTTATATTCTACATGCTGTGGTCTAGTTGGAGGCTCCAGGTCCAGAAGGTAGGATGGACTATAAGGAAATGACCTAACACGGGGGTTGTCATTTTTAGAACAATTCATTTACAGGCACAGAACCTGGAACTGTGAAGAACAGACCTGGAGCCAACAGCCTCATCCAGATACCAAGACCAAACCCAGGGAGATGAAACAGGGTCCACCAGAGTCTCTGACATCACCCATCAGCTAGGGAGCTGTTGGGGAGAAGCTGCTTCATAACAGGCAACTCCAAAACTAACTACCTGCCTCAGAGAGTTCCTAAGGATTGGTAGAGTGATGTTCACTGGACTCAGCCTTCCACATAGGCCAGAGCCTGGCCCTACCCATGTCACCTCCCTGCTCCCAACATGTGCTCCAGCTCATGTAGTCATGTGCACTTCCTCTGCTGTCAACCATTCCGGCTACCCAGCTCCTACTGGGCATGCTTTCCTTTCACTGGCATGCTCTTTTTCCCCTACTAAAGCCAACCTTGCACACCCCGTTTGGACCAGAGCTCAAATTCCTATTTATACTCTGTTCCCTGGCAGCTCTACAGGGAACCCTGGTCATGCCCCATAGCCTTGTTCAGGGACTGTCTCACAGCATGGCTACCAAAGGGCCCAAACCTAGAGTGCTATAGGTAAGAAGAGGCTTTGGAGGTTCAGAACTCTGCAGATTTCCTAAATGGCAATTAGCCAGTGTCCCCTCTATGCTGGCACCCAACAGTACAATGATGGTTGCTGTTCCTGCTCTAGCCCCAGGATGGCAGATGGCATGCCTGAACAGAGGGTGTGGAAGCCAACTTCAAGGGCCCCCCTGAGCCCTCACCATTGGAAAACAAACACTTTGTTTCTGCAGTGAACATTCCACTCGGCACAGACTCAGGAAGGAGTTTGTGAAACCACTTTGCTCATAGTTTGGTGTGAAGAGGATTCTTTGCTTAACAAACGTCAAGGGACCTTTCCAAAGCACACAGGGATCTGGCTAGGGGCCAAAGCCAATGTTGTCTGAGCCCACAGCCCTCAGGGTAGTGCTGGCCAGCAGAATGTCCAGGAGCAGCTTCCACAGCAACTTTGGGACACAGAGGTGGGGCTAGGTCCCTCAAAAGGTTGGCGGGCCCTGGCTGTCTTAGAAGCTGGGTACCCTAAAGCACTGCACCTGGAGCCAGGAGGTAGTGCTGATGTGCACTACGTCCTTCTCAGCTCTGCCTCTGGAGTCCTTATCCCCATTCTAGATACTGTTATCCATGAAACAACTCAGAAAATGAGAGTCCATACTGGAAGAGTGAGCCAGTGTCGGCCATCTCACTCTACAGATGGGCCAGCCAAGACTGTAGGAGCAAGGGACTGACACAGCTAATGGATGTGTAATCAGGCCTCACAACTTCTGAAACAGGCCTGGGAGGCGGGGGTGCTCAGGCAGAATTCAGTATAAACGGTGGGCAGACTTGAGCTAGAATCTCTGATAGGATACGCACACTAGGACCCTGTGAGTTCATCAAACTTTTAAGCCTCAGTTTCTTGTTTGTATCAAGTGAGAGCTTCCAAGGAAGTCTCAAACTTTTTTGACAGTTAAATAAATGGAGATCACCTGTGGAATAGGCTAACCTACCCTTGCCACTCTCTGTCCAACCATGCCTGGGCTCAGAGGACCCACAGCAAGACACAGCCAAACACCTCAAAGCTCAACTTTGGTTCAGAATCTGCATCCAACTGCCCTAGTTTCCAACAAAACACCAAGTGAAGACCAAGAAGACAAGCCAGCCATACAAAACATAGGAATAAATCTAAGAAAGCATAACATTGGTAAAAGACAACTTTAAATATCTGCCTGCCTGCCTGCCTGCCCAGGGCTAGGTGTCCTGGGAAAGAGTGTTGTGTTTTAGACTCCCAAGACAGTGTCTGCTCACCCAGATCTCCAGAGCGGGGGAAAGGGAAGTCTCTTGGCCTATCGCAGGGTTTTGGGGGACACTTCAGAACAAATGTGAAGGCTCACTTGGGCTGGTCTCTACACTTTCAATGTATGTGGCAGTGGACTCCAGTTCCATCTGTCACATCTCTACCCCTTCAGATGAGATGGAGACCAAGTTCAAGTACTAGACTCAAGCTGGGAGGGGAACTCTAACTCCTAAAGAAAAGGCAAGCAAATCATGCTAATAGTTGTCTGTGACCTACCCATATGGGCAGACAAATCAGAAGCAGTGCCCAAACCTCCAAGACTGTCCTTTGTGGCTGGCAGTATATTGGCAGCCCTCCTCCTCGGGGCCAAATCACAATAGAGATCTATGTGCATCCCTGGGGCCAGCAGGCACACCTAGCTTTTCTGAGTCTCTATCTCTCCTCTAAGTAAAGGTGCTTCCAAGGGTTTGACCTTGCTGACCTCATAGCAATTAAACTCACTCTCTGACCTTTGGGAAATGTACCATACTTCATAGACAGCTGAAATGTCCACCAGCCCTGCCACCACCAAGACTCCACACCCCACCCAGGAGCCTCTCTGCCAAGCAGAGGGAACCCCATGTCCTCCATGCTGGAGCCCACCCAACACCTGGGCAGGCTGCTAGAATCCTAGTGGGTTGTCACCTGCATAGACCTCAGGCAGAGAACCAGTATACATTGACTCTGATGCCTGTCAGATCAAAGATGGATGAGCTGATGGGTAAATTAATGAGAGGCTGAAAATGACTGACTGGGAGCTGGGGTGAAATTTAGTGGTAAGCATTGCCTAACATGTATGAGGCCCGGGAGGGGAAAATGTATATGTGGGGTACAACCTGCCTATAACCTTAGAGTATGTATCTCTTTTATGCATGCTGAGTTTCTCTTTGCAATCTCTAAAATGGAGAAACAAAACTGTACTTTAAGGGCTTGCATCCAAGCTCAGATGAAATCATGTGCAATGCTTGGCTCAGGAGAGTTTAAATAACACTTGATGGTGCCTAGCTGCACCAAGCGTGATGAAAAACAATCCCAAGTGAGGCAGAATGAGACCCACTGGGCCCACTCAAGCCACCAAGAGCAGAAGCTCTGGCATGCTGTGGAAGGAAGGATGGGCTGCATTGATTCTCAGTGACCACTGGAGTCCTATGAAGCAAACACGGGACAGCATTCAGCTGGGCTTGGCTGGCATGTCCCAGCATGCCCAGGCAGGGCAAATGGCTGGGGACAAGCCCATGGGCAGTGGGTGTGGCAGGACATTCCTGGGCACATTCTGCTTCTCTGGGCTCAGCTGGTTCCACCCACAGAGCCAAAGGCAAGTGCGTGGGGGTGGGGGGAACACGGACGGACGGACGGACAGAGTAAGCTGCTCCTTGATGCCCTCTGAACCTAACAGGAGGCCCTATTAGAGAGGCCTGCCTTTCTTGAGACTTTACCTGAAAGTAAAACAACAACAACAAAACGCTTACTTGACTTTGGTGTCCTGGAGAAGAGACACCCTGGACTGCTGCCCACCAAGTGCCTACCAAGGATGGCCTAACCTCTCCCATAAAGGGAATGGTGCCGCTCACCTTGGGGACTGCCAGGCAGAAAGATGAGTACATGCAGAAGCCCCAAGCTCAGAGCCACTGTGAGCCTCCACCTGCATGTTCCACCACAGACTCTGGAAGGGTTGGTCAGGGCGGGTCTCCACAGCTTTGACTTTCCCAGGGCCACACCTCAATATAACTGTGTATTTCCTGACAGGTTTATTTTTTCCTTTTGTTCATTTCTGTCTAAAAGCTTGGCAGGACCTAAAAACCCAGTACCTGCATCCCCAAGCATTTAGAAGATCCCAGAGAACCCTGTCCTGTCGGGTGTGACTGCCACAGACATCTGTCCTGTAGCCAGGCCAGGGAGATCTTCATGAAATACAGGAAAGCCGGGCCATTCATGTGGATAAGTACATAAGGACTGGCTCACTCTCATGCCAAACACCTTCTCTGGCTACTGTGATTTATACAAGGGTCAGCTTTGAGGGTAGAGTAGTGAGGTACAGAGATCCAATTTTGTCTCAACAGATGGGCAGTCTGGCATGGCCCAGATGCTACCTTCACAAAGCTAAAACCTCCTTCCTCCAGGACAGCCAGCCTGGAGTGGGTGCTACCTTGGTGGCCTGACAGATGGGTGTCCAGGCTAACTCACAGCCACTGTGCTCAGTCACACCCACAGCCAGACTTGTTCGCTCAAACTGGAACACTGTAGTCAGTGGCCTATAAAGATACACGTGCACTGATAACTGATGCTCACAGACATGGAGATGGTGACACCCGGGAAATAGCTGCTTTCTCCATCTTGGTTCTCACTGCACAACTAAGTAGGTGCCATGAATGTCTCTAATTGCCTGCCAGGCTGGGGTGAGTCTAGGAGAAACCCTTAATGCTGGCACACACCTCTGGGATCCAGGCTGACGGCTTGCTTCTCTGCTAATCTCCACCACTGTCCCCTCTAAGTGAGACTTCAGTGTTTTCACAGAAGCAAGAAAAACTGACAGTCCTGAAGGCTCTTCTGAGCCTGTCCCACCAGAATCACTCATAAGATTTTCTCACTACTAGCTTGAGGGAGTTCAAAAGACACACAAAAGACAGAATGGCCCCTCCCTCAGTGGCGGACAAGAATGTGTCTTGAGAGACACCGTCAACGGTGGTGGTGCTCAGGCTAATGGAAAGCAACTTGCAGTAGATGGAAGCAGGAACATTAATTGCAGCTTTACAAAACTCTTTTCTTTGCAGCGAGGCAGGGCTGTGGGGCCACTGAAGCCCAGGCGGCTTCGGCAGCTCCTGCTATTCACTACTTGCAGGTGGCTGACCAATTTCCCAGGCCTGCACGAACGGTGACTGTGCCCTGCTCTTTCAGCATGCCTGCAGGAATCCATACAGGTCCACTTAAACCAGTCTGACACTGTGAAAGGCCCCATCTCGGCCGCCCAGGCCCAGAGGCCCGAACAGAGCCCTAAGAGGGCTGGAGGGCCAGTGCAAGAATGGTGCCAATTAAAACCCCGGAGCCCGTGGGCCTTTCTCTTTCTTGTTTTCATTCCTACAGCTACATTGTGTCCACTGGCAGCAGGTTCCAAAGGCGAAGCAGTCCATTTACCTCCCATAGCTTTGGAGCCTCCATGACTGAACTAAGCCAATTAAAACTATGGTTCCCTCCCTGGCAGTTTGAAAGATGGGGCGCAACTGCATATATTGGGAGGATGGGTCCCTTCAACCTCCTTCCATTCCAGAGAGGCACAGAACACATGGAGAGGGCAAGGCCCCACCTGGACATCTAACTCTAGAAAAATTTGGTCTCTTGAACCTCTGGAAGATTCTAGTGCTGCCTGCAAGTACCAGAAGCTCCCAAACTTGGCAAGAATGGGAGAAGAAAAGGGTGAGCCTGTGGCTTTCACTGCTTCAGTGATGACATGACTCCAGGGACTTATATCAACTGCCTGCTCCCAGTGCTCCTGGTGGAGAGTCAGCTGGCCCATCAGTGGTGGCGACTGCAGAGAATCATAGCTGGGCAAAGAAAGGACATGGGCCTGGATATTTTCTAGCTGCTTAGCCTGGTTATTAAGAACCTTGAGCCTCTTTCTACAACTGGATACTGGTAAAAGCTGGCTTGCCAACCGGCTGGCTGGGTCAGAATGGTTACAACTTCCTCCACTGATAGCAGAGACCATGGCCACTAACCTAGCAACACCAGTAGCAGAGTCCTGCAGGTGCCCTGCCAGCAAAGCAAGGAGCCTTGAGTCTTTGAAGGCCAATGAAAGCCCTCAGGGATTGGGCTAGTGGGGGAGGGGGTGCTCACTGCTCCTTCCTCCTTTCCCTTTAGAATTCCAGGACAGCTCCTAGCCCAAACATGGATGGAGATGTGGGTGGCGACTCTGTTCTTTCAGCAAAGCACACGTTAATTCCAGCTGACCTGCCTGGCATTCAGCAGCCTTCTGCAAATTAGCAGGGTATCCGAGTTGCTGAATGCATAGTCCTCCCACCAGGAATGGCTCCAAAACACTCTGCTCAAAGGTTTCGGCCACAGACGAGGCCCAGGAGGGACCTCCCTGGTTTGCTGGAAGGGCTCAGGATTCTGGTTCCCAGAGGGCTGTAGGTGGGCTCTGGAGAGATTATGACAGACCCACAGCTTGACCTGGAGGTGGGGGTGGACCAGGCAGCAGTGTGGCGAAAAGGTGGGGGAGGGGGACAGGAGGGTCATGTGTGTCAGCATTCTCTGTCAAAGCCTCCTCTAGTCCAGCTGAGAAAGGATCCAGCTGTTCAGAACACCTATCCATCATCCCAAATGGTACTGTACCCTCACTAGAGTCCCGAGGGTCTGTTTCCCTCTACCTTCAATACAATGAAATGGAGCCATGTGAGTGCCACTTGCAGGGCAGAGGCCCATGGACAGCAGTGGTCTTCTGCCATGGAGGCAGCTACAAGCAATGACTGGGTTTAGCCTGCAAGGAAGAGACCCAGGATACCTGTGTCAGGAGCCAGCTTAAGGCTTCAGTGTGGAAGGGGCAGCTCCGGCAGCTCAGGAGTTCCCTGGAGGCCTCAGGTGCATGATAAGATCAACATCATTACTCCCCACCCACCCCTGCCCTGTGATCCCTTCTCCCATCCATGCTTACAGCCTTTCTCAAGGAACAGAGGGACTCACTAACCTAGAATCTTCTTACATTTGAAAAGAAATTAATGGAAAATGAGAGCAATAATAAAAATTAATTAATTCTGATGCTTCCTCAGTTCTTGCTGAGACTTGAGCCCCTTTAACAGGCTCCAAGGTTTGGGGGTGGCTCCACTCTCCAGAAGTCTTCAAAGTATGGGAGTGGGGGCAGTGGATAACAGCCAACGCTTCGTACAGAGAGATGACAGCAATCAAGCAGGGCTCTAACCAGGCAATTTCTCAGACTACTTTGAGAAGCCTGAAGTCCTGATTAATGGACAAGATGGCGCTGTGCTTTGGCAGTGGGGCTAGGGTGCCTTTTCTTATGAAAAGCAGGGCCGCACACTGCTGGCGGCTGTCTGGCAGAAAGCCTGCTTGCCTGGCCTCATTGCAAGGGCTCAAGGGAGACCCTGGCATCATTCAGGAGCCAACAAAAGTGAGCTGAGAGGCCATTGGGCAATGTCACTATCTTTCTTGGACCTGAGGGACATGGATTCAGAGATAAAAAGAGCAGAAAATGTGGGGCCAAGAATTGGGGGGGGGGGTCCTTAGGAACAGAAACCATTGCAGCAAGCCTGTTTCCAGAGAACAGGATGATTTGCTGCCCAGCCTTACCCGACCCTGCATAGTACTTGGGACGAAGAGGCACCAAGCAGGTGTCTCCCCTCTGCCACTGTCTGAAGCAGAAAGATCTGCTTTCCTGTCTGAGACCAGGGACAGAACAGGCTCTCAATGGCCACAGCTTCCAAAGAGGGTCGGTTACAAGGTGATGGTATCTGGTCTCCACTACAGTCAAAGTCTTTCACTTATTAATGGTTCTCAACCTGGGCAATAATGATTCCAAATAAACATTACCTGTCACAGACAGGGGTGGGGCACTACTAAGAATCTAGTGTTCGGAGCAAGAAAGCTCCTTTGCATGTCAAAGAGCACAGGCCCCAATGCTATTTGTGTGAAGGCCAAGGAGCTTCACTCTGGTCTTCATGTCACTGTCTCTCTCCCAGAACACTGGGAAGGGCAACTATCTTCCTGGTAGCTAAGTGCCTTAGAGACTGTTCCTTTATGGCTCCAAAGCTGTATTTGCTCTGGCTCCACCTTGGGTTCACACATCTTCCCCAGGTGTCTCCTCCCATGCCTGGAAGAAGAGGAGAAAGAGCAGCAGCCAATCTCCAGGCATGTAACAAGGAATAAGAGCCACCTACCCCCAACTGGGGCTCTCAATGGCTACGCTAGCGCTCTGTGTCTCCAAACTGTCCTGTGTTTCCAGCCCCAAGCATCTGAACTGTGAGACCAGCTAAAGATACATGGCACAATACACTGTGTATGAAGACACAAGCTTCCCCATGCACGGTGCCCTTGTGTCCAGCATCAGTCAAAGCTGCTCTGCTCTCTGCTGCTCCTTCCCATGTCTGTCAACTCTTGTGACATCCCTCTGACTCTCAAGCTCGTGGCCCTGGCATGAATGACTGGATCACTCTGGGGGAGGCTGGAGATACCAGGATGGGTCTTCAGACCCTAGCCAATTGCTGGTATTTCTTGCCTACCATGACAAGACAAAATCAGACATTAGACATTCAAATGTCATTCTCTCCAGGTCTAAAGGGAGGTTCTATTCAGGAGATCCCAGTGCCCAGGCACCCCTGGAATCAGTCTAGAGGTCATGCACGACAGAGGGCCAGCATCACTCATTGTCTACTTTGGCTGATCCTGCTCCAGACACTGAGGACCCAGAGCAGGTATGTGTCATTGTTTCCGGAACTTCTAGTCAGGGTGAAGGATGGCTAGGAGCAGTGACAACCAACAAAACAAAAACCTGAGAATGAGGAACCTGGGGAAATGTGCCAGGTACTCTGCAAATACTATCTCAATTAACCTGGACCACTTCCCAGAGAGACCCAATTTTGTTAAAATCCCTCTTCAAAAGTGGGAAATTTGGGCCTAAATTACTTGACTGGTGGAAAGCCATTGTAAGGCTCTGTACCTCCCCAAGCCCCAAGTCTGCTCTTCAGACCACGTACAGGGTGTGAGGAACACGGGCTTTGGGCCTCAAGTACAATGCTGATGTGTCCATTTGGAAATTCCAAATTAAGTGGACTGGGAAGGATGAAGGAAGGACAGAAGGACAATCTGCTGAGGACCTCTGTGCACCCTTCTTCAACCAGGGTACCATTTGATCCTCCTAACAACCAGGAGAGATGAAGTCACCACCATGTGATATGTGCTAAGGCTCTGAGAGGAAGGATCTGTCCTCAGGACCACAGTGAGGAAGGAAGCAGAAGAAAGTAGCAGTGAAGGCCAAGGTCACCCACAGGGGTCCTGAGTCATCGTGGGGTTGCCCCAGCACCTGCCTAAAAGGATGAGCATGGACCCAAGAAAGACTTAAAGCAATTAACATCACCAGATGTCACTAGAGAGACACTCAGTAGGAGCTTTAGCAGCAGGTGAAGACACCATCTAGGGCCAGTCCTCAGAGGTAGACTAGAGAACCAAGACAGCACACCCAGCTAGCAGCCAGCAGGGGGCCCAGGGCAGAGACAGGAGATGAAAGGAAGTGGGTGCGGGCAAGGACAGTGTCAACAGGAAATGCCCTTGGAGCATGCCCTGTAGCAGGCTGAGGCCTGGCAGCCACCACCCACACACATCTCTAGTCTCAGTTCTCCCTGAGATGTTTAAAACCTGTTCGCCTCTGCAGGACAAAATGACATACCCCTCTACCAGAGAGCCCTAGTTCTTGTAGCACTGGGACACCCCAGCTTCCTGAGGCAGGGGAATAGCAACAGCCCAAGCCTGGAGCAGGCAGGACACACACCTCTATGATGCAGAGGGACAGATGGGCACACATGAGCCTGAGACGTTCATGAAGGGAACAGACCTGGTGGGGCTAAAGGAAGTCAGCTTCAGCCTGCTGTGTCCTGGCCTAGATGTACCACCATCTGCCATGACAGCCATCTCCCTCCTCCATAAAACAGAGATGGCAGCCTCTCAGCTCAGTCCTGCTGGACTACAGAGAGGATCCGGAAGGGAGGTCTGTTGAAAGGACACTACTAGTTAGCAGTGTCCAAGGCTGCACTCTCACAGTGACCACAAAGCCTGAGAGGGGCTCTGCTTTGCTTTGCTGACTGGCACTCGGGCTCTGAGAGGTTTGGGAACTTGCCCAAAGCCCTACGACTCAGTCTCAAAGGAGAACCAGGCCCAGCTCACTTGCCTGGGGCTCAAGCTGCCTTGCTGCTTACAGCCTGGATGGGATGAGTAAGTGTGGGAAGCTGCCTGGGGAGAGAAAACACCAGCCCAGCCCTGAGGAATGTGCTTTCTCA
Source organism: Sigmodon hispidus (assembly GCA_004025045.1). NCBI lineage: Eukaryota > Metazoa > Chordata > Mammalia > Rodentia > Cricetidae > Sigmodon > Sigmodon hispidus. Next base: position 62,943 of record PVIH01005493.1, on the reverse strand, counting down.
CTGGAGGCCAGGGAAAGCTGTGACAAGCCACTGGGGCTCAGGAAAAGCAGAGGACACAGGAGGGAGGCTGTGGGAGAGATGAGGATGGGACACTGTCCTCCATTCGCAGAGGTGGCAGAGGACCAGCTGGGGAGTGCCAGGAGGAGGCAGGCCTGGTCGTTGTCCAGGTACCACTTAGCTCACAGTGATCTTGGGCACAGTCTCACCCCTCTGGATCCCAGTTTCCTCAGGTACACAACAACATGCCCCTTTGAGCCATAAGGCTGATTGATGGGGTCAAGCCAGGGCCCCCGCATTATCTCCAACCTCAAATCTGGGCGTAAGAAAACCAGCCTAGACCATTCATGCTTTTTCATGCCGTCTCAGCGGAGGTCTTGGTGCTGTGCTTCAGCCTGCTTGGTTGGTTCCCTCCCTTCCCCCACGGGACCAAGCACACTTACTTACTTACTTACTGGGTGGAGAGATTCCTGGGAGGCTAGCAGCCAGGCATGAGAGCAGTGGTAGGAAGGACAGAGTGCGGACAGTCCTGCCCCACATCAGTCAGCAGCTGCCTCTGCCGGCTGCCTTTCCCCCAGGGTATAGGCCACAGTTGGCCTTCATGCAACTGTAGGATGCCTACCGTGAACAATACCCACATGGAAGATAGCAGGATTTGTGAGAAGGTATGGCTCTCATTCCTTTAGCTAAAACTTTTCAAATGCATGTAGGTCTCGGGAGCTGTGCTACATGCTCCTCTCGAAGGCAGGCATTATATTCCCATTTTGTGGAAAAGAAAACGGAGGCCTAGATTAATAACCTGCTCAGAATCTTGCAGTTTAAGAAAGACAGAGCTAAGAGTGAGCCCTTGACCTCTCAGTCAGTCAGTCCCAGGCTCGCTCCCCTCTGTGCGCTTAGGTCTCCAGTAACCTACTAAGATATTTATAGCATTAGGAGTTAAAGTTATAACGAGATGATTGGGCGACAGGTACAGAAGACATAATTGCCTACCAGACGACGTTTCTCCCTAATGGAACCAGAATTTTATTCTTAGTAATATAATTTAAGTATTAGTTAATTTCACCATACCGTAGGCTTTGCTCTACTCCTGGGGTAAGTGCTAAAGAGGCAGGTCTTTTCCTACAAGGAAGGACTTTTTACCAGTTGGAGGAGGGTAGAGATGAAGACCCTTACTGAGTGGATAGAAGCCCAGGTCACTAGGGCAACTGAGAGGAAAGGTATCTGCCACCTGAGTCCTGCTCAAGCCAGCCTTCAGAGGCTCCAGGGCTGAGATGACAATGTGACAACAGCAACTCTTGTTCACTGGCCAGATGGTAGATGATTTGCACCTTTTGGCTTGTGTGGTCTTTATAGCAACCTGATGAGGCAAGTTATTATTGGAGAAAGGAAAAAACAAAACAAAGTCATACACAGTTAGGCATGCCCATAGAAGCAGAAGGATGAGAAGGCCAGACTTGGCTACACGGTGAATTCAAGGCCACCTTGAGCTTCATGACACTTCATGCTCAAAACGAAAACAAGACAAGTGAGGACACTGAGTGAATACCAGACTAGAGGGGTGAAGCTGATCTGAGCCTTGGCCCACTGGGCTCCCATCCTCTGCTTCCTATTGATGCCCAAGTGAGACATGCCAGAAAAGAAACCATTGCTTCTGTAGATGGTCCATTTATGGCCTATTTCCCAGTGCAAAATGCCCCCATCTGCCTACTTCATCGACCACACACTCTTTTGCTACCAGCCCTTTAAGATACAAGACTTATCTGACAGGAAAGTATTATACTAGAAGGTTTTCTGTTTTCTAGACTCCCGTGCCTTTACCGGTGGCTGTGAAAGTGAAGTTCTTCAGTATGGAGTGAAGGATGGTGGGAAACAATGGGCACTGGAGATACCAACAGACTCTGCAAGGCTCTGCTGGACCAGACACCCAGGGCCACCCCCAACCTCCCTTCAAAGGCCAGTTTCTGGACCAACCAGCCCAAAGCTAAAGCAGCAACAGTGTGCAGATGACGGAACAGATGAACTGCATTCTGGCACTCCAGCAAAGCTAAGCCTCTTGTAGTTACTGGAAGCGAACCTACTTCAATTGGTGGGCAATGGAGACACTGTGTGAGCAGGGGCACTCTGGAACTAATGGCGGGAACCGAAAGGCACTTCCAGTGCTGGAGGGCTGTTCCTTCTAAACCCCACTCCTTTGTATTATCCAGACTTGACCGGTTCTGAGGATGAGGATGGCATGAAGCAGGTGCCTTTCTTTGTCTCTCTCCCAGTCAAATCCCTGGGTTTGTGGAGCAGCCACTTAGGGAGGCCCTGTGTGACATTACTTGCCCTACCCATATTTGGTCTAAGGAGCACAGTGGGGTGAGTTTACACAAGGCCACCAGCTTTGTTGAAAACCAAAAACAGGCAGGAATGGCATGGTGACTACTGTGAGAGCACCTGAAGCTAACATGGTCCACAGTGGAGCCACAGGTGCACACAGGCCTTGAACGTCTGGGATTCTTTTCTCTCAGCTGAACACAGCTTGGATTTCCAGCATCCAGAAACTACCTCTCCAGGTCCAGTATAAAAACCATTTATAAGTTCACTGCCACCCTGGATACTTCTCTCACTTAAGTGACATAGCTTCTCTCTAGACACAATCACCTTATCTGTCCACTCAAACCCCAGGACTGCTCCTTCAATGAAACCTTATCACACCACACAGATGGCTAGAAGGCCTAGTGAGTCTATGTAAATTCAGGGCTGGCACCAAGACCCACTGGGGTGGATGACTGGCCTCTTGGATGTCAGTCAGAAAACCACAGGCTCTTGAATTTGACACTTCAACACCTCACCTCCCTTTTTCAGGCCAACCAGGCATTACTGAGGAAGAGAAAGAGCCATACTGTTGGGATTCTGGATATCTCACAAGTGGGCTTTGCCACTCCAGCAGATGAGCTATCAGATCAGGCAGGAGCCTTCCAGGTCTGGAGGAAGCCTCACTAGCAAGAGTGGACACCTAGCTCCTCTTCTTGGCCGGGTAAAGTGCCCAGCCATGATCAGCTGCTGTCAGCCTCTGGAGGTTCCTTATACTAACCACCATGGAAAAGCTTTCTGCTTCTATGCTCACCACCTCTAAGGCTTGTTTGTCTTCACAACACCACTTTCTGACATGATCATTCTTTGCTCTTGCTTACTGGCCATCCACATCCGACAGAAGCTTCCAAAGAGTAGGGCCCTCAGCTGCCCAGCTCAACACTGGATCCTAAATGCCTGCTCCTATATAATCTGCATCAAATAGAACTGTCCCAGATGAATTCACTGAGAGGGAAGGATGGGTTATGCTTTCACTGTCAAGCATAAAAAGTCAGCAGAAGGCTGGAGAGACGGCTCAGAGGTTAAGAGCACTGACTGTTCTTCCAGAGGTCCTGAGTTTGATTCCCAGCACCCACATGGTGGCTCAGGACCATTTGTGATGGCATCTGGTACCCTCTTCTGTATACTGTATACATAATAAATGGATAAATCTTTTAAAAAAAAAAAGGGGGGTTGGCAGAAATAGATTAAATGGATAACAGAGAACTGGAGTAGGTCCCTTCTAAGTACAAAGGAATCCAGGGAGGGTACATAGATTCTGCCCACTAAAGCAGGTCCCAAGACCCTGGGAGACAGACATTGAGTTTGTCTGAGGTCAATTCATAACACAAGTTCAGCTATGTGTGGCAGTATGGAGAGACACAGCAGGCACAATGGACCTACAATCCCAGAATGCCTGTGGGCAAATGGTCTCAGGGAGCTCTGCAATGAAAAAGACAAAGGTGTTCCCAGGCAGCACAGGTATAACGGAAGGGCTGCCTCAGAAAATGTGACACACTGCAGACTGTAGAGAAGCCACAAGAGCAGCTGACGCTGTCCAGTTGGCTGTGCAGGGTTCTGGTATAAAAATGACAATGGAAGCAACTCTATTTCATGGATGAGCTGCAAACATCTGGTGAAGCCGTGATCAACGTAGGCAGAAAATGCAGCCCTTCTGAAGGATGATGGAGTTGATTAAAGAACACATGACATGTGGCCCGTTCTGATGGAGTTGTACAGCTTGGAACTAAAGAGCAGTGAAAAACGCTGCAAACGAGGGCACAAGAGCATCAACGAGTTCACAGAGCTTAACCTGAAAAGCCCAGATGAATTCAACCCTGCATGCACAGGGACAAGAAAAGAATGTATGTTTGTGCACGCGCACATGTATAAAACAATGCACCTTTGCAGCTGGAGAGAAGATGGCTCAGTGGTTAAGAACACTCATGCTGGGGCTGGAGAGATGGCTCAGCGGTTAAGAGCACCATCTGCTCTTCCAGAGGACCCGGGTTCGATTCCCAGCACCCACATGGCAGCTGACAACTGTCTGTAGTTCCAGTTCCAGGCAAACACCAAGGCAAATAAATAAATAAAATAAAGTTTAAAAAAAAAAAGAACACTCATGCTTTGGTAGAGGACTCCCAGAACTCCCGCCGAGTGGCTTACAATCACTTTTCACTCCAGCTTCAGGGGGTGTGATGCCCTCTTTTGTCTTCTGCAGGCACCTACCCATATGTGGCACACTCTCTCTCACACACATACATATCAGTAAGAATTAATAAATCTTGGTCTGGGCATGGTGGAGTATGCCAGCACCCAGGAAGCAGAGGCAGGTGGATCTCTGTGAGTTTGAGGTCAACCTGGTCTACAAAATGAGTTCCAGAACAGCTAGGGTTGTTACACACAGAAACTTTCTTTCTAAAAACAAACAAACAAATACAAATTAATAAATCTTTGAAACTATATCTTTAAAAAAAAACCCTCTACCTTAATTGCAGAGTTTGGATGCCAAGCCCCACACTTTAAGCAGTTGTTCTTTTACTTTCCCATTTTGAAGAATAGCTTTTATATCTCATCATTGCTCCACAGCATATGTAGACAATTTAAAATCGGTTCCTGAATCTATGGAATCAATGGATTCCTAAAGCTAAAGAGGACATCTAGAGTCTCTATTCAATGCTACAGTTGTTTAGAAATAGAATGGCAGGGTCTACTTCAAGCCCTGAAACATGGCCACTCTGTGACTTTGGAAAAAATTTCATGTCCTGTACTTTAGACTTTACAAAGTCTTTTTTTTTTAAAAAAAAAATATTTATTTATTATGAATATAGTATACAGAAGAGGGCACCAGATCTCATTATGGATGGTTTGCAAGCCACCATGTGGTTGCTGGGAACTGAACTCAGGACCTCTAGAAGAATAGTCGGCGCTCTTAACCTCTGAGCCATTTCTCCAGCCCTTTACAAGATCTTTTTAAAACCTCCTAAATGCTGAGCTTCTCACACATGTAGCTTGTACCTTAGAACAACAATAAGTAACAAGTCAAAAAAAATTGCTATTTCTTTTTTGACTTGAGACAGGGTCTCAGTATTGACTAGGCTTGGAGCCCTTAGCCTTGTGAGGCATGAGACTGTATACATGTACCAACATATCCAGGTGGAAATCGCTCAAGCTGATAAATCAGAATGTTAGCATCCACAATGAATGGGCACTTGTTTTCACCTCTGTTTTACAGGAGGAGGCAGAGACTCAGGGAAATTCCATATCTTGCCAAAGTCCCACAGCTGCAGCCATAGCAGCTCCACCTGTTCCGATGACCTTGCTCCTGGTCTGATCTCAGCCTTCTGGGCAGCCACAGGCTCCTAACCTGCCTTTTTCCTCCAAAAGCAGCTAGCGTGATATGTAGAACAGGCTGACCACAAATGTCAAAACTGCAGAACTAAATGGCACTCTGGCAGAGTCTGGGTCGTAACAGGTGACATCCTTTTCAATGAAAACTTAGTCTGTCCCTAGCCTCATCCAGAAGACATCCCTGTGTGACAAAAAGATGGCCGGGGTCGGGGAGGGTTTTACTAGACATCAAATGTAAAGAAAACACTGCTATGATAAGGGTTAAGGATATTGTTGGCCAATACTCTGTACATCATGCCACCAAGCAGCTATGGATCATCTCAGCAAGGGTCTCAGGCCATATGCCACCTCCTACACACTGCCATGTGTCCAGCCCTGGTAACACACTAACTGTATTCCTGAGAATGAGCAGGTGCCTTGGCAAACTACCTATCTTTCATCCCAGCAATCTGGGAAGGAGGTGTCATACTTTGAGCTAAATGGAATTACTCTTTAGTTCCACACATACTACCCAACTCACTCTGTCTACTAAGCTTTCTTCAGCCATTGAACCCTCAACCCCCACAGTCCTTGGTTGTGCTACCCAGGTTCAGCATTGACCTCAGCCACATGACCTCAAGTTCAAACCCCACACCAGCAAGGACTAGCACCTGGCTTCTAGTAAGCCATTTCACCAAGTCTGTATTTCTGTCCTTGGAAGTAACTTGGTGTGCCAACACCTGCCTTAGGGCTACCATGAAGAACAGCAGACCAGTTTGAATACAGTATTCAGAGCATTGCTCCATGAGTGCTTTTGTAGGGCTTACAGTCCCACTGTTACCACCTGAGCTTTCTCCGGGACCCCTAGAATGCTTCTGGTGCCTTAGTTTAGCATATGCTCTCTGGTGATACTTTGAGTTTGCTCTAACAAAGCTTGCCTGAAGATCAGAGGGCAAAGCCAGCCACTAGTTAGCCATAGAGAGCAGGTAAAGGTGGGTCACACCCTTAATCCCAGCCCTTGGAAGGAGGAAGCAGGAAGATCAGGAGTTCAAAGCCACTCTGGGCTAGAGGAGACTGAATCTGTGTAAAAGAGAAGCAGAGCCAGGGAGGTGGGGATGGGGTGTGGAGGTGGGGGTGGTCTCACTCACACCTTTAATCCTAGCACTAAGGAGGTGGAGACAGACATTTAAGGCCAGCGGAGACAGGATCTCAGCCTTTAGGCCTGAAGATTAGGTAAAAAAAAAAAAAGAAGTCTCTCCAGTGGCTGGCTCCTTTGTCTCTCTGATCTTTCTGCGTGTACTCCGTGTACTCCGTGTACTCCGGTATCTAGGCTCTGGGTTTTATTAAGACCAATTCGGATTCGTGCTACAGTGCTCCACCTCAGCGCTCATGTAGCTCTTTCCCAGGAAGAAACAGAGGTTAAAGCATGTGCCAGCCCCAGTGTCTGCGACACAGTAGAGGCTTACAGGATTACACAGAACATCCTAGCCTTGGAAGCTAACTCCCTTGGGAAAACTACAATCCCGCCCACCCCCATCCTCTAAGTCTGAGCAGATGCCATCCTACCCCCTTTACATGGCTGCCCCAAGGGACCAAGGAAGGAGCTGAAGGGATGGAGGTGCTACTCAAATCAGCTTTGCTTTGTACCACATGTCCTCATCATTCATTCACCAGCTCAAATCAAGCCCGCACCATCCACATGTCTATGCTGAGAACTTTCCCACTTTATTCCTGGATCCCTAGAGATAGATGCTCGAGACCCTGAATAGCACTCCTAGCTCTGGGCTGACTGCCGAAGTTTCAACCCCAGGATGCGCTCACTGAGCTGGAGGCGGAGCACAGGATAAAACCACAGTCACACGAGGCTTTTAAATGTTAGAGCCAACCATTCCCACCCTTATTTTTACAAAGTTGCTTCAAAACCACCTTTCAGGGCCAAGTTATTTTCTCAAAAATAATGTTCTCTACCAACTTCCAAGCTGGTTGTCCACCTCAGTTAGAGAATACATCAGGCCAGCAGGAAGATTACTAGGCCCCGGCCTGGCAGAATTTTCCAGAGCTTTGTGTGAATGATGAGAATCCCAGCGCCACCCTGGCTGCCTGGGTTCTGTTCCACCATACTGAGTGGCATAGCCCCACCAAAATTCTTCGAGGGACAGAAGAAATGAAAGCACAGGAAATGAACACTCCCTGCTCTGGCCCACACTTTCTCAAGCATGGCAGAGACTCAAGGGCGGTCTGGAAAGAGCATGCAGGACTGGACAAGCAGGCCAGCCAATGCTTCCAGACAGTGTGGGAACATGGTGCTTTTGTGCAGCACAGGCAATCCACCCGGAGGCAGGGTGCCCAGGTGCCCCATTTCCACATTCCCTTTCCCAGCAGCTTTCTTATTTGCCACTTTGGGAGCACAGGAATAACCACACTGGAGCCAGCTTAGGGTGAGGCAGAGCTGGAGGCAGTCATGGGGTGGGCCACCTTACACATCACTGCTACATTCCTGACCACCAAGATAATTGTCCTGAGCCCTTTCAGGGACCAGCTTTTGGTGAGAAGTTGCTACATAATTCTCCTACAGTTTACTCCTAAATAGGGGAACTGAGGCACTGGACTACCTAGCTCTGTAGGTTGTGGGGCTCCTGTTGGAACACCCCAGCCTTGCCAGGACTCAGCCCACTATCCAGCAGGAAAGCCACAGATGCCATAAGCATCAAGAGGTACCACGTGTGTAAAGAGAACTTCATTACATAATCAGATTTCATCTGGAGAGTTTGAGGTGAAACCTGTCACCACCCCTGGAAGTCATGTTTTTAAAGTCCCATAGAAACTTCCTCTTCTCTAAGTGTTGGAAGGAAGTGTGCTGGGCCACTACAGAGCCCCACTTCATCCGGAATGATGACAACTGTCACCTCAGAATGTCTAGACTGCTCTAATACTAGCGCAGCAAAGCCTAGAATGTGCTGCCTGGGTGATGGTGTCTGAGTTTCCAGCTGCCACCCCAGGAGTATAGACCTATCTCTGAGCCTGGCTACTTGGATGTGTCTTCACACTGGTAGCCCTCTGTGTCTCCCTAAGGATCCCTGCCTAGGCATGTGATTGGGAGTCCAACAAGCACACCCTTGGAGCAACTCCTGGCCTTGTGACTAAGGAGGTGATTCTGGATGTCACAGCCTCTTGTGTAAAACAGCAAGGAGCTGTATTCTTGGGCTATAAGGACAATGCCCGTGTTGCCTATGTCCAGGAGTGGCATATGCCAACCTTGTCGCTAAATATCATTGATGTCCATCAAGAAACTAGTTCTTTTCCCCAATTCATTCATTCATTCATTCATTCATTCATTCATCCAAAGTAAGTATCCAGTAAACCACTTGCACTTCTCTGTTATAAATACAGGTCCTCTAAAGCACAAGGAGCATCCAAGCATTCACATTTGTTACACAGCTTGGGAGCATCTCCTGACATGGCTATGTTACCACACCACCCACACTGACCCCACTAAGAAACAGAGACCAAGTGAAAATTGGACCTGTTCCTTATCCTGGTCTCTGAATGTCATGTAAACATGGCCCCCAAAGACCACAGTCTCTGCTCTCCATCTGTCTTCTCGCCTGCTGCTAATCTGGACTAGGCTGGCACTGAAGCTGTGGATGCTGCAGCTTCCTTCTGAAGCAGGGTCAAAGGGGCTAACCTCCCTCCCTCTGCTGTCTCATCCCCGCCTCACAGGGAATTGCTGGGGCCAGGACACATATGCAAAGTGCCCATCTGAGGCCTGAGAGGAAGGGAAGCTGTCGCTCTGTTATTTGCATGTTGATCAAATTTTCAGTGGGTGGGGCTTAGGGTAAATGAAATACAGGAAAAGTACCAGAAAAAGGTCCCCAACATGAACCAGGTCCTCCTCCTTCCTGTGAATAAAGGACTGTGGTAGGAGGGTGAGCAGGTAGGTGACCCAAACCATAGAAAGAACAGTAAGGTAAAGCTTTCATTCAGGGACCACACCCCAGGCACAGGTGCAAGAACCCATAACTGGGCTGCCTCAGGCCAAAAATAAACTACAGTGACTTCCCACAGAGGAGACTGTCTCCATCCAAAAGCCTTTTAAAAGCTAGGATGATCAAGTTCAAATATAGATTCTGATGTGGCAGGCCAGGGGTCAAAACCAATTTCCAAAGCAATGCTAGGTAATGGTAGGAGAATAACCTTCCCAGTGTGAGCTGGAAGCCTTCTGTGGCCACTGTCAGGCATTTGACAAGGGTCTGCTATTATCTTAATCTAGTTTCGGATTCATACTCTTCCAGAGGGCCTACCAGCACTCTCCATCTCTCGAGATCTCCCCTCACTCCCACCAAGGGATTATGTAGAAGCCAGAGTTATCTACCCCAAGTCTCCTAGGTATGTAAAGACCTTGAACTCACCTCATCCTACCCATCTGAGAGTCTCTGAACCAAGTTTCCAAAGTCTCTTGAACAAGGTATTAAACACCTCTGGGGCCCTGCACATCTTTCAGTAAACAGCTCACAGGAACATTATGAAATTACAATGGTTGGTGGGGGGTGTCATCCAAATAAAGGCTTGATGGTCTCCAGCTGCAGCCTGTTTCAGGTCCACACAGACCTGGGCTCCAAGAATCTCATGAGGCTTACATCTTACTTGCCCAAGAAACTACCTCTTCACTTTGGAAAGTGGACAACTTGGATACATGCGCACCCCGCCCCCAGTGGACTCCTAGAGTTACCCAATGCCAGTAAACCAAATACAGGTCTGCCCAGAACTTTAGTTCCCTTCCAGGAACCCTGTAACATGGCATGGGGCTCTACCTGCTCTTTGGGGCCAGGCCCCACTCTTTCAACATCCACATTTCTCAGGATGAAAATGACCCCATCACATTCAAGAACATTTGTCTGGTCTTGTCAGATTCCTCTCATGTGCTGTGTGCCCAACATCCCTGGAGCACAGGGCTAACACTGCCCCAAAAGTCTGAGGGCTAGGGAGATGGCTCAGTGGGAAAGGCACGTGGCACAGAACCTGCTGATCTGAGTTTGATCCTGGAAAGCCATATGGTGAGATGAGAAGGGACACCCACAGCACCCAACTCCAGCAGAAGAATGGTAGGCAAACCGAGGCTGGAGGAAGAGAGATGGCCTCTCCTGGTCATTTCCCGAGCTGGTACAGTCAAGCCAAACATATGTGCCCACCACCAGAGCAGTGTGCTTGCTTCTCAGCAGCTGCTCCAGCATGTCACTCTGCCAGAGTACTCACCTCCTTCCCGTCTCTTCAGGCCTAGCCAGCTATGACTTCAGCCTTCAGACTGTAGGCTGCCAAGCCTCTGGAAGAGCTATAGAGAGCAGAGCAGCTTCCTGCAGTTGCCTGTAGGAGATATTGGTTCCTCCAAAAACCTACTCACACATACTTTTAGTGACTTCCATGAACCCAATGGGTGGTCTGTCCTGGCCAGGCTCTGGCTGGTCCAAGAGACATGCCACACTCCCCTACTCGGAGCTCTGGCAAGGACAGTTGCCTCTCCACCTGCTCTATGAACGGCAGATGCCTAATGTGTCCTTGCACAGTGTCAGGACAGGACTAGGGGCCTGATGACCTTTAGAGATACACTACTTACAAAGAAAGCCTCTTCTCTGGGAGCTGTTTTATATTGTAGGACTAAGCATTTCTTTTGTTTTCTGAAAGAATTGTTTTTTAAAAAGCCACCCTTCTCCATGCCCCAAAAGACTATCCAAGAGTTCCAGTCAAAGGGGATGTTGTAGATCCTGTGGCCATAAGGAGCAATTAACCCACACTTAACCAAGTCAGATCAAATCCTGTGGCAAGGGAACTGGTTCTTCTATGTGGTATTCATTTTCCTCAGTTATCCACTGAGGCCAGAGGCTGCACAAAAGAGGACTAATCCAGATGGTTGAAACCACAGAATGTTCTAGATGAATCACCTCCTGTGAACAGGGAGAGGCTGCTGATGCAGGGCTTGGGGTTGCAGAAGACCATATTGCAATAGGTGTAACAAATGTGAGCCTCAGAGCAGTGGGCCTGATACAACAGCAGCCTGCTGCTCTCCAAGACTCAGCCATCAATGTCATCATCTCAAGGATAACTTCATCTCCTTCGCTGTTCCTTGCTGAGGCTTTCCTAGCCCTGCTGGCACCAAGGTGGTGATGTTTTAGGGAAGGCATTGTTCTGATGTCCTTGATGAGGGATCAGGAGCTAGATTAAAAGGCCAAACTCCTTCCTACGTCTGTCCAGCGGCCTTTTCCCTGCATCCTGAATCCACTGAGATTTACTCAGATTTATATGCAGACTTTAATGGACCACCATGGACACCCCTCCCCTTTTTTTCAGGCGATGTCACCCCAGCTGTTGTAAATTGACCAGATACGGCACAGCTGAGAGATCTAGCATGGCAAGCAATCAAAACCATGGAAGGATCCTTCTGTGGACCTATGCCAGCCCAGCCCTCCTCCAGTCCTGAGTTTGAAACTTAGGCTAGCATTAGTCTCTAATGGATAAGGATAATACTCTTTAGCAGGAATGAGGCTCCAGAGGCAAAAGGCAGCCTGCTGATAATCCACTGGTATGCGCTCCACAGATGCTTGATGAACCACCAGGTTCCGTTTGTACTAAGAAACAAGCAAGAATAAACATGTGGGCTGGGGAGATGGCCCAGAGAATAGAAACACTTTCTGTGCAAGCACAAGGACCTAGGCCAGTCCATGTCATGGAGAGATGAGTAGTGGTGAGTGTCGGCATTCCCCAGTGCTCTTGCAAGAAGATGGGAGGTGGGACAGGAAACTCTCTAGTAGCTCTCAGGGCAGACAGCTTGGCATATACAGTGGAAAACAGCAGAGACCTGGTCTCAAACAAGGCGGAAGGCAAAAACTAATAACTGCTGAAGCTGCCTTCTGATCTCTACCATGTGCTTGCTTGCATTCACACACACTGTACACACAAGAAGAGACAGTTAAAATAAGTGTGCAAACTGGATGTGATATAACCAGCAAACTCTGAACAGAATATCCCAACCCAAATTATGAATGTTAGGGTGGTTGATCTGCCCAGTGCAGGCTACATTGAGAAGATGGAGACCAATAGTAACAGTTGCACTTTGGTGGGTGGTCTCACCTTCAGCATGCATCTGTGTCCTTAACACAAATCAGCATGTGCACTGCCCACCTGCTCTGCTCTAGTCTACAGCCAAGAGTGCCGACAGCCTCCCTGATCTCCCCAGGCCATCAGCCCATCACAGTCTAGAGACATTGTTTAGGGCTTCTGCTGCTCCTGTGTTTAAAATCCTTGACTATTTCCACCCTGTGTGCAGAATAAAAGCCGAATGTCTTGTATGTATGTATTCAAGGACATGTGCATGTGTGGAAGCCAGAGGTCACCTTGGGTGTCATTTCTTAAGAACCATCTACTGTGTGTATGTGTGTGTGGGGACTCTCTGTCTCTCCACAGCCCTGGCTGTCCTAGAACTCACTAAATACACCAGGCTGGCCTCAGGCTCAGAGAGCCAAGTTCGAATCTGTCTCCCTGAGAGCTGGGGTTAAAGTGTATGTCACCACACTGAGTTCATCTACTTTGTTTTTGTTTTTTTTAAGACAATCTCACTGGGAATGAGGCTCACTGATGTGACTAAGATGACTGCCCAGTGGGATCCTGGAGCTACCTGCCCCCACCTCCCTGGTGCTACCTTACCTCCTAGACAGGGATGCTAAGGTATGAAAAGGTGACATAAATGAAGGATGAAGACCTAGCTGCTCCAGACAAAGGTTCCAGCAGGAAGCTAGTCCTCCCTCCCTCCCTCCAGTCTCATTGCTTCAGCTCATATATTGTCTCTTACTTCTTCAGCAACCTGGGAATAACACAGACATTTCTCTACAGCCCTCCTCTCAGAGCTCTTGGAGGTGAACTAGTAATGGGCTATTGACAATGACTTTTCTGCAGTGGCCTCCCCTGGCCAGCCTGGAGCTGCGCTGAGGAGTGCCGAGACTATAGGCTGTGCCTAGGAGACAGGGCTCCCAGGACTCGGTACTAGCACCATGCAGGTCTGGTAAGCCAAAGCTGTTCCACATTTGATCAGGAAGCTCCACGGGCTCCCATCCAGCTTCATCTGTCCTAGGGAAGAAGAGGCACCCAGACCCGAGAGTCCCGAAGCCCCCAGAGCACACTGCCTCTCAAGTAAGGCATGGAAAATCACCAAGTGGCATGCCTCCCTGGCATATTCACAGTAGAACTCCTATTTTTTCTCTTCCTCAGGAGATCAAAGCTATTATGTCAACATTTGGGCCCTGATCTGAGTGACCATCAGTAGATTGCTTATAAAAGCTCAAGATGGAGCCTGGGAACAAGAAGAGATCCAAGAAGCTAAGGAGGGTACCATGGACACACCTATCTCTGAGAGAAAAGAAAGGCCATGGGACCAACCCCAGCCTGTTCCACAGCTGGCAGGGCTTGGCCTGGCAACAACACACACCCGGATTGACCAGAGCTGTAAGCAATTCTGCCAGGGGAGCAGATCCACAAGCACAGGCTGAAGGCTTTTCAGCTGCAGTAGCTTCTTTTGTAATAATTCCTTTTCCTTAAAATTTGTGTGTGTTCATGTGTATCGGGAATATATGCATGTGTGTATAAGAATGCGCACACCCGTATGGGTGAGTGTGCAGGTCAGGAGACGTCACCGTGTGTCCTCTATCACTTTCCACCTCACTTTACTTGTTGTTAACTGATTGATTTATGTGCATGAGTGGTTTTGTTCACAAGCATGTCTGTGCACCACACACATGTCTGGTGCCCAGGGAGGTTCACAGAGGGCATTGGATCCCTTGGAACTTGAGTTATAGACAACTGTGAGCCACCATGTGGGTGCTGGGAACTAAACCCAAGTCCTCTACAAGAACAAGTGTTCTTAGTCACTGGGCTAACTCTCCAGGCCTCCACCTCATAGTTTTCAGCTAAGCTGGCAGTCTCTGCCCCTTCCCCAACCAGCTGGAGTTACAGGTGTGCACAAGACCACACTGTCTTTACACAGGAGCTGTGATCTGCAAGCATGCACTTTTAACTGCTAAGCCATTTTACAGTCCCTCAGCTTTCTTTTCTATAAAACTGTGTTCAATGAAGACTACACGCTGAATCCACAGTATATAACTTCTCTCTATTCTCTTGAGAAAAGCAATTGTTAATTCCATTTTACATACACAGAGAGCCAAGTAAATGCCAGGGGTGCACAGCTCAGGTCAGAAACAGCAGGACAGGGACAGAGCCCTGAGTTAACTGTCTTCCACAAGGGTCAGGCCCCGGGGAAAGCCCAGGAGGAGGGAGAGGGACTCATCCAGGCTCGAGCATGGCACTTTCCAGCCTCCCTGTGGATTCCCACTCACTGTATGGCTTTAGGAAGGTCTCTGAATCCTGCTACATGCTAAAGGCCAATTCACCGGTGAGGGGATCAACAGCACAAGAAAAGCAGGCGGTGCTCAACCACGCATCAGGCAGCAGTCGCTACCAAGAAGGCCTCTTCTGAGTTCACCTGAACAGCCTGCCATGGTTGGTTAGCAATAGCTGTCAAGCAGGGAAGAAGGCATGTTAGGTTACTGTGCCCCAAAGCTGCCATGGCTCAGCATCCACAAACCTCAAGAATCCAGGTTCTCTGTTTGGGTCAAGCCCATCTATTCTCATGTGCTGATGGGTTCTACCTTCACACTGATCAGCACTTTTTATTCCAATACAGCCCAGAGCTTCACACCAGCTTGCATTCCATACTGCAGATGGTCCATCTCTAAATTCCTCCCCTACCATCAGTACAGCTTCCTATCTCAGCAACAAAGCCAATGAGGGTCCAAGGTAGTAGGCAAGCCACAGATGAAGCACTGGACACTGACAGAGCAGACAAGAGAAGGCCACACAGGCTTAGACCAACCTGTCTATGGCCAGGGACCCACAACTGCCAAGGCTGCCTGAGTAAGAAATCACACATCAACAGCATGAAGAGCCACTCCACATGCTAGCTAGAAGGGCCTGACCCTGCTAAAGGCAGCTTTACTGGTACACAAGGCAGAGAGAAGGTTGGCTGGAAGAGGCTTCATCCAAGGGTGACTCTGCCCAGCAAAGAGCCAGGAGTCATCGCTAAGCATCTGTTATAAGCCCTGTTGTCTGTAACAGCAGATCTTCAGCCAGCACAGCCCTGTGGCCCTGCTCCACCAGGCTCTCAGAACTCATGGGCAAGACCCCAGTTCTCCTACCATATGCCAGCATGCTTATTCTACCTCATGCTCTTTCTTGCCCCAGAGCACCCCAACCAGCTTTCATGAGTTTCTCAAACATCTGCTAACACAACAGTTGCTGCCTGTTCTGGGGCCTCCTCGGGGAGCTTAAGGATGCAATGTGTGGGCAGCTGCAATCAATCAAACCTCTGTTTCGGCATCCTGAGCCCTCCCTATGAATGTCTTGCTTCTGTTTGAAGCTCTGTTGAAAAATATAATTTGTTTTCTCTTTCAAACTGACCAGCCTGGAGTTAAAAAACACAGCACCTAGGGGCATGGCATTCATGAGCAATCTTATTAATTGTTGCTTTTCTGAAGTCTTTGTTCACACACATGATCCATGTCTAAATGGTTGTGCATCACTTGGTACTTGCTGGGAAACAAGCAATGTCTGGTGGTCAGGACAGGTCTCAAATAAAGCAGTAACTATCACTGCTGGGGAAAGTCCTGCTGCCAAGCAGCTCTCCTGCTCAGCCCGGCTCTGCCCTCAGTGCTCTACACTGGCACTGGGCAAACAGGGGGCTGTGGTTTCACTCGAGGAGGGAAGCATGGGAGATCCACAGGACCAGACCCAGACAGGACTGGACTTGGTGGATTCTCATACTGCCTCTGAACAGCTCACATCACAGAGCAGAGGCCGTAACTAAAAACCCAGGGAAGGAAGGTGTCACTACCCTCTGGAGCACTCCCTACAACAGCTCCAAGATCCGGACAGCGGTATCACCTGCAGCCTCCTTTCGGCATCCCTAGCTATAATCCTAACATCTGGGTTTTAAGAAAACATGAGCAATGACAATTGGAAAGCAACTGTTTACTACATTTTACCCTCTCTGCTGAGAAGGACAAAGGCCACTGCTGCTGGCTAAGACAGCTGTGCCCTGTGGATGTGACAGGAGAGGGGTGGCTGTGGACTGCAAGAATATTCAGCCTTGGTTTCAAGAGTGCTCGCTGGGCATGGGGAGAGAAAGCTCACATATGGACACTTGCCATGGACGGGAGGGGGAATCCTATTCTATCACAATTTCATCACCCTTGGCTCCCAACATGGAGTTGAACAGGCATGCTGGTGGCCAGCAGACTGCCTCTTTGCCATTTCTAAGAGGAGAGAATGAGGCAGGAGGATGAACAAACAAGAAGTGGTAAATGGCTGAGAGAGGAAGTAGCACTGGAGGAGGCAAAGAAGAGCAGTGTGTATAATAAAGTCAGCCTGCGCCTCTGGGAGCACTCAGCACCGTGTACCGGCCTGCCCTGGCAGCCTCCTCTCTACTCCTACCAGGTGCAATGGTGACTTGTGCTTGTCAGCACTGGGTAACATGGATGCTGTGTGCAAGCATGTATGGACAGATATACAAATCTGTGCTCATACAAAAACCAAAGATAGACATACACACAGAAAGACAGAGATCCATGCATGCATGCACACTATAATGTACAGTATATTATACATTTGCTGCTTGAGCTCACTGAAAAGTTGCCTGGGAAGTGTGACTACCCTCCACTTCAGACCCAAGAAAGTGTGTCTCAAGTGTGTTCTGAGAGATGTGGCCCCAACTCAGTGACAGGGAAAAGAACAGGAAAATAATGCAAAAGTAAAAACATTATGTTCTTTAGAACAGTTAGAAGATGAACCATGAGCTGAGGATATAGCTCAGAGCAAGAATGCTTGCCTAGCAATCACAAAGACCCAGGTTTGATTCCCAGCAACACAGGAAAAAACAAAAACAGAAGGTGAACCATTTCCAACAGATTATCATCCTTCGTCTCCTGATACAAAAATGCCTGCAGTGGGAATGGGAATCTCTCATTTAAAACCAAAAACAACTATCTTAGAGCATTCTCCAGTTTATACAGAACACGCGTGCGCACGCGCACACACACACACATACCACACAAGCACACATTATATACCCACTGTTTTTTTTCCTCTAACGCCCCCACAGTTCTATGTTGGTTGTGGACCTGCTCCAAGCAATATTAAGCAAGCTGCCTAGGACTCCAGCACCACGACTCCTTTTCTGGAGGCCTTCTAGTTTGTCAACATCCCTCCTAGATATGAATACAGAAGTAACTACTCTCTCCAGAAAGGATATGGCAGGCCTAGGAACCAGCAGAAAGCCTCAGCACCCTCATGAGGTGGTAATGAACAAGCCCTGGTATAGCACTAACTTCTCCCAGAAAGCATGTGTCCACACACACACTCCTGCCAAGTCCAGGAACAATGAGGACCAGGGCCTCAGAGTCTCGGGCTCTTTACCCTCTCTTGTCTAGCTCTCAGATCTCATCCTGACCGGTTCCTTCCCTACTGACAGCTTACAGAGCACTCACCTCCACCAGCTGTGTACAGACCAAAGGGAGGCTCTCCCTGCATGCTCACACACCCTCAGGGTCTACTCTGGGCCCAGTGGGCCCCTCAAGGGAGTTGCCTTATTAGCATACCAGTTGCTCAGAAGTTCTAACCAAAAAGGTACTTTGTACCTTAAGTGTTCAGACACCTGGTCCCAGAAGCAACATGCAAGGAATCCCAAGAATATACAAGTGGAGTGAATGTACAAACCAAGATCAAAGGCCTGTGAGACAGTTAGGTAGCTCAAGGACAAAGGGCTGCACCGAGCCCGGGCCAAGCCTGTCCTACAGATGAGAACCACCCAGGAGACCTTCCTCCACAGATGTGCAGATTTTATACTCTTAACTGTCCAGTGAAGCCATAACAGGCAGAGGCTGCTATCCCATCTCAACCATCTTGTGGCTTGCGTGTTGGGAACCCAGGCCCAAAGCCCTACAATGTCCTGGCTGAGTCCAGGACTCTTTTTAAAAATGTGTATGAGTGTTTTGCCTGGATGTGTTGTCTGTCTGTCTGTGTGTCATATGTATATTAGTGCCCCAGGAAGCCAGAAGAGGCAGATCTGTTGGAACTGTGGGTACAAGTGTCAAACCTGTGTCCTCTGCAAGAACATCAAAAGCACTTAACCACTGAGCCATCTCTCCAGGCCCCTACTCCAGGACTCTTTACAAACACATAAGGACTGTCTCAGGTCTGGTTATCAGGCCCCTTGGCAAGCAAGGACCACCCTGAGACCATAAATTACTGCATGGGGAGTAAAGCAGGCAGAACCACAAAGCTCCATAGGAAGACAGCTGGCCAGAGAGATGCTTGGTAGGACTCCACCCTCCGGGTCTGACCTCTGGTGATAGGGTGCCCATTCTTCTCAAGAGATTCTCTCCTTTCCCTGTGTCTTGTCCCACCCAGTACTCATGGCCAAGCAGCCAGCCAAGGCAGACAGGCTGAACTAGGGTGGCCTTCTCAGGCTCCAGTGTACCTCACTGGATCTTGGAGGCCTGCCTGGAACTGATGAGGCAATCTATACATATGGGCACATCTCCACTAAGCAATATATTTTTAAACAGTTTCTACACATGTGAGGCCAGAAAATGTCTTCAGTGAAGCAGCGGTGTTATTCCAGCTTATGGCTAGTGAAATCTAATAACACTAGGTGTAAGCTCTTTTTATTACCTCTCCAGCTTACTCACTAATAAAACAGGCTAGGTATTACCAAGTTAACTGACACCGTATTGTACCCAGAACCTAGGGCTCTGTGTTTCCTGTACAAGTTACTCAATGCTGTCCTCTGTTAACCTATTTCAGTCTATCTAGAAGTGGAAACATCCTCTCTCATCAACACACTGTCCAGTAAGTTAGAAAGGTCTACCAGGAGGAAGTGCCTCTGTTGAAGCTAAAATGGAAGCCAGGGAGGCTGGATATGTGTCCCAAAGTCAATCCACAGATGAAGGTGCAGGGGTGACACAAAACTGTGGACTCTGAGGCCATCTCAGATAGAGACCTAGACCTTTTCTTCAGTGGGGTACTAACAGGCTTGGAGAATGAAAGGAACAGGAGGTAACTCCATGAATAGAAACCATGTATTTGTTATAGTAAGCGGTTCCATGGGGTGGGGGCACCTAAGACTGTTGGTTATACCTGTCTGATGCAGAACACATACCAGGAGCCTGCCTGCCCAGAATCTGCCCATAGTCTGAAGAATGTGGCCAACCCAACTGGGACCACTCCCTCACTAGCAAATAGATCTTCATTTTCTCAAACCAGGCAATAAGCAATGTTTTTATACAGAGCACCAAAAACTGATATATTACAGCACTGAGCAAGAGGCCTCCCATATGGCCATGGAACCAACAGCACCATGTTTTGCCCACCACAGCCTAGAGTTAATGGCACAAAGACTGACGCTATACCATAGGCCTCATCCCCTTGATCACATCCTAAGACCTCCACAGTGAGAAGCAAATGCAGCCAGCCAGCCTTCACGTTCTGACCCTATCCTGGTGATAGTATCTACCTCCAAGACCATCTCAGCAGATCAGTACCCAAGAGAAGTGTTGGCATGATGCTGGACTCAAAGACAAAGAAGACAACCAAGGAGCAGGAGCCTGTGGGAGAGGCTCCTCCACAGCCAGTGCGGGGTACAGCTGCAGAAGTAGCACAAAGGATACAGATAACAATTTTTTGGTAGTCTAAATGTTCGACAGTTTACTCAAAGGAACTGATCCCTTCCTACCTTTTCTAAAGTCATTCCTCAAGGCCTGATCTAGGGATTAGCATAAATGGGGGGGGTACTCAACACTGATGTGTGGGTTCCAGGAGAGGAGGCAAAGGAGAGGATTATGAATCAGGGTTTGGACACACTGGACTCCTAGCCAATGCCTGCCTCTCACCATCTGTCTGTTCCTGTTCTACTAGCAAAGAGCTTCACAGTGTAAGAACATGCCTCATTTTAAATAGAGAGAATCAGATACTTAAAAAAAAAAAAAAAAAAAAAAAAAAAAAAACCTCAATTTTTTTTTTTTCCCAGATAGTACTTTCAAAACAAGAGACTGACTCGTAAACATTTCTGAAAGTATCACTCTGCACTGAACTGGCTGGACCAGGACTAGACGTCCCAGAGAACAGTGAGGCGCTTCTTCTGGAGACTTTTCTAGGCCACTGGGGCACTTACCTGTGCCATCTTGGCAAGGTCTAGAGAAGGCCTTTGCTCCTGCACTTCATCTGGGCGCCGCCGTTTCATACCAATCTTCTTGTCATTAAGGACACATGGCTGGGAGCGGCTGCGGGCAAGCCCACTGGAGCGTCTTGCCAGCTCTGGCGTTGAGGCAGGTGTGCTGTTGGCTGAGGGAGGACAGTATTCTGGGAAGGAAAACTGCTCATGTGAGCAAGAGAGGGACCGCTGCAGCTCCGGCCGGCCCCCTCCCACGGGGTGTGGGTCAGGGCTCCAGGCATCGCCCACCTGTCCACAGGGAGCTGACCCTGCTGCTCCTTGGCAGGGCTGTCCCCCAAAGCGCTGGTGCAGGCTTGACTGGTGGCAAGGTGAGGAGAGCCCATTAGCCCGGGCAGGGAGACTGAAGCTGGAGCTCCGCTGCATGGGGCTGACACCATTGGAGTATCGCTGCACGCTGCCCCCACTATAACATCGTCTCTTCTCCACAGGCGTCCAGACTTTGGACCCCAAGGGCCGCCATGACGTCCGGCAGCTGGACATCTCATCAGAGAAGGATAGTGAGCGGCATTGGCGTTTGCTGGGGGGAGCTGAGGGGTTCCCATTGTGGTCACTGATGCTGAGGTCTTTGATTAGGCTGGTCACTGCACAAGCAGTCACCGCCTCCTGGTGCCACAGGGAGCCATCCTGACACTTTTCAGGCAGACACTCCCAGATGCTGGCGCTTGGCTGGTCAATCTGAAGAGGGCATTTTCTGTCCAGGTCTCGCCATCTGTCATTTTCTGGTGCAGAAATACAAAGAGAGAACAGGATTTAAGAGGCCTTCACAACACCCTCTGTTCCTTTAACAACAGCCTGTTTGCTATACAGTACTTTGGCACCAGAAAGGTTCTCATAAATCAGCCAGTTCAACCTTACTTTATAGATGAAAACTGAGACCCAGAGGAATGAGGCTCAGCATGCTGAGTTGGAAGCAGAACAAGTTGTTGGATCCAGACTCATGCCTGGAGTTCCTGATCCAGCTTTTCTCCCAACATCCTAAGATGGTGACTTGTCCTGAGCCCTGCCCTGGTCAGTGGCAGAGCCAAGGGAGCAGTGTGAGTTAGCATATGGCAGAAGACCACAATCAACACCGAATCTTGGCAACTTCATTATGGTCAAGGTCAACATGGGGCTGAAACATTGATAGTTTGGCTCATCTGAATTCTATCATTAAAATGTCTGCTCACAAAGATAAAGAATGCTTTATTGACTTGTTTGCCTTCCACCAAAATACCCAATAATATCAGCATTGACACCACCTGCCAATCACAACACTTTCATCATATTCATTTGATTTCTTGATAAAACTGAGGATATATAAAGCAGTTGAAATGGATCAGAGTAACACTTAGAGCCAGGTGATGGTGCTGCACCCTTTTAATCCCAGCACGTGGGAGGCAGAGGCAGGTGGATCTCTGTGAGTTTGAGGCTAGCCTGGTTCACAGAGTGGCAGGGACAGCCAGGGCTACACAGAGAAACTCTGTCTCAAAAAAACTAACAACAAACAAAACAAAAAGCACAACAAAAAGGCCACTCAACTCTGTTTGAATGCATGAATCCATGGTCTGGTCCAACTATGGAATGTCATCAGATCTGAACTTGAACTTTTATTTCAATAAAATGTGAAGAACAAATTATTGGTTTTCCACTCCAGAATCAGGAGCCACGCTGGGCATTTTAGGAGATGCAAAGACCAATCTGGCCAAGTTCCTGTTCTCAGATTCACAATACAAAAGCAAAGCTTGGGCGCACAGGCTGTCAGGAGTTGGCGCTGTCTCTTCCTGATACTCTGTATATATGTACTATCTGGCAAATGGGACAGCTTGAGTCAGGCAGTCAGGGGAACCGAAATAAAGCTGGAAATGGCATGCAGTAGGTATGTTTATGCCCCCACTGACACCCACAGCAATTCAGATCACTCATTGGGCATCCTTTATCCACATAGCACCCTATATGAAGGATGACTCTGGCCTAGGGCAAGCAATACAGCTAGCTATATGACACAGTGAAAATTCAGGTCAGTCTGACACAGGCCCTGCCTCAAGAAGCTTATGGAGCAGAAAGATGTGTTTCAAAAGACTGCTCTCTCCCAAGGTGATGCACACTCCAGGTAGCAGGAACTGTGAACCAAGCTTTTACAGCATCACTCTGTTATTTCTCCCAGGCAGGATACTGATACTACAGCATCACTCTGTAGCCTAAGGCTGTGAGCCTGCAGCAAACCTCCTGCTTCAGCTTCCCAAGTGATGGAATTAGATATGAGCTACCATGACTACATCTGGCGTATAGTGGTCATCTCTCTCAAAAGGCCCCTGAGATACACTCAGGACTGAATATCATCCAAACAGCACTCAGTCTCCTAGGTAGGGGATAAGCAATGCGGCTAAAGAGGGTATCCAGGAGCCAAAGGAAACCAAACCAAGACTAGATAAAATGTTTCTTCTTCCCAGACACTACTAAGTCATGAGACAGGGGACATGAGGGGCTGCAGCCTGGGCAAAGAACAGGGAGCGTCTCAGGAGTCAAAGAGAATGAAAAAGCTTTACTGGAAGTTTAGCTGGGCAGCTGGGAACAAAGCAGGACTGTGGCTGAACATCCAAAGACCTCAATTTGAATCTTCCTAACCCTGATGGAGGCAGCTCTGATATCTATTCTTCTAGGTGAATTTGATAAATTACTTTCAAATATAAACTTTACCAAAAAGGGAGAGGGGGATCTTCGCAAGCTGTTTATATTGTTCTAGCATGTTTTCAGGACCCATGAAGAGCATTTCCTCCAAGCATTCCATTCCTTCTGAGCGTTCTCCCCTTCCCCAAGTGTAGTGTGTGTTTATATGTAGTGTGTTTATGGGGGGATGTGTGGATGTGTGTGGTGTGCATTTCTAGTGAGTGTGTGTACATGTGGTGTGTACATGCATGTTTGTGTGGTGCATATGTAGTGTGTATGAATGTATGTGTGCTATATGGGTTGTGTGTGTGTGCAATGTGTGTTTGTGTGTAGTATGTATCTGTATGGTGTGTGTGTGTGCATGCGTGCACGCTTGTAAACTAGAGTAGGACAACCTCAGATATTAGTCCTCCATCTTGTTTGAGAAATCTCTCTTGCTCACTGATGAGTATGTTAGGCTAGCTAGTCAGTGATCTTCCAGAGATTCCCATCTCCATCCCTCATCTTCTGCTGTGAACACTAGGATTACAGACGTGAGCTCTTCTGTGTCTCTGTGTTTGGCTTTTCTGTAGGTTCCTGGATCTACACTTAGGTCGTTAGGCTTGCACAGGAAGTACTTTACCCACTGGCCCATCTCCCCTGCTCAATGTTTACCAGTCTTTAAAAATATTCCCCCCAAGACAGGGTTTTTCTACATAACAACCACCACGGCTGTCCTGGAACTCACTCTGTACACCAGGTCGGCCTTGAACTCACAGAGATCCACCGTTCTCTGCCTCCTGATTGCTGGAATTAAAGGCATGTGCCACCACTGCCTGACTTTTGAAAATAGCTTTGACATTAGTTCAGTGAACCAAACCAATAAATTCAAAACAGAAGAAATTTAAACTAAACTTGGCACAGCAACATAAGTACAGCTTAGTTCCTATATGCTGATATATAAGGGTCACTTTGAATGCAAAGTTAGCCTGAGCTATAAGATGAGAAGAAATACAAATTAACATGGACTGAGTCATGGCTGTCTATAATGGAAGGAGAAAAATCAATCCTAAGAAAAAGTAGAAATCAAAATAACAAATGACAGCAAATTGGTAAGTGTAATTAAAATGCCCTACAACAGGGGGCTGGTTAAATAGATTATAAGGGAACAACACACGGCATGCAACTGCAGTTTTAAGAACTAACAGTTAATGGCATGGGAGAAATGTCAGTGATATGTTGCAAAAGCAGGCATGCATAAAATCCTATGATTCCTATTTAGTAAAATACATAGTGAAAT
This sequence comes from Sigmodon hispidus, assembly GCA_004025045.1. Taxonomy (NCBI): domain Eukaryota; kingdom Metazoa; phylum Chordata; class Mammalia; order Rodentia; family Cricetidae; genus Sigmodon; species Sigmodon hispidus. Next base: position 38,032 of record PVIH01005493.1, on the reverse strand, counting down.
ACATACATGAAATAAAAAGAAACGAACCAAAATGTTCATCACTGATTGTCAGGTGGCTGGTTAATTTATGCTTTCTTAGTTTTGTTTTATAAGTTTCGACATTTCCTATGAGAAACTGTATTAACAAGCATGTGTGAGCTGTGGCTGCTGAGCCTATAGGGCTGGGCTCTGGAAAGGAACCACTCTAGAACCAGGGCCCAAACCTCATCTTCCTCTGGGTTCTCTCCTCTGGGTTTTCAGGAAGTTGCTGGAACCAACTTCCTTTTGAGGCCAAGACACTGAAAATACCACAAAGCTCAGGGGTGTGGCAGGCTGAGGAAGGAACCAGCAGGTCTATTCACAGAACAGTGAAAGACCAAGATGGTACCACAACTGGTGGCTGGGAGCCTAGGACACAAGACAGAAGGTGTCTCTGTCAAATGCAGAGAAAGCCATCAGTTTAGAAGAGGTTGATATCATCTATGGAGGGATTTCACTTGTTCCCCCCCCCCCCCGCCAATTCTGCTGGACTACCAGCTCTGCAGTACAACTCAGGTGGCTCTCTGGGGGCCTACACAGTGTATAGGCAGACCTGGCAGAGAGTGGGAAGATGTGAAGGAGAACAGGGTGATGAAATGAGAACAAAAAATATAGAAGAGGCAGTGGGTGTTTACTTGTTATTTCTTGTCACTGTCCTTAACACAAACAGGTTCCATCTGTCTATGCCACGAACTCTTCACTCTACTCTAAGCCATGAACTGGCTACACATGATACAGGCAGGCAGTTAAGGAGTCAAGTGAAAGCTATTTTGAAAAAGGAAAGCACTGCTAGGGGTGTATCAATAGCAGCCATGTGGCCACTTGTCCTGTCTGCAGCACACATTCTAACGGTTGCTAGCTTTATCGCTTTGAAAAGTACAATACAAAAAAGTAAAAACAATCCATGCTATGTTTAGCTCCTGTGTTTCCACCCTTCACTCGGGGTCCAGAAAGCAATTTGTTGGGTCAGGTCAGCAGACAAAAGAACAGAAATAGAAGCCGACTTTTAATGGCAAACTGCCCTATGAGCAAAGCCCCAACATCACTGAGCACAAAGGGCTCTGAGAAGAAGATTGCCCCCCACCCTGCCATTCAAAAACTTCTGCATAAACAACTGAAACTTTTTCCAAAGTGACAAAGGCCATGGCCATGGAGGAGCCGCTGAGCAATGGTCACTTACATAGTTAGAAAGGACATGGCCCTTGGTTTGAATCTCTCAGCTGCTGAGAGAGACACAGCCCAGCAAAGCGCCCAGAGCAGTCTCTCAGAAGTGGCAGCCGTCAATGTAATTCTGAAAGGACAGAACCGAAAACCATGTTTGTGTTTGAGGTCTGCTTTTCTGCACTCAGTACCAATGTGTGTAGACTCAGGCTGAGAAGGGAACCAGCATTTTCTCAACTATGATTTTCTAGGATATGGTTCCAGAATTTCCTACCGAACAATGAAGGAAGGAGGTGGGACGGAGGGCTGGGGAGCAGAGATGCAGAATTCTAGTCACTAAAAATTTGATTTGTAAGACTGAAGCTGGTGGGCTTGATTTCCTTCTGCTTTGAGCAATTAGAGGATGGTAAACTTATAGAAAAGAATTTCTTTGCTTTTCAAGTCCTTAGAATTCATGTTTCACAGGCCAGGTGGAAACTCCCAGAGTTTCTACCCAAAAAAGCATACAGCCTATACTGTGCCATCCCTATTGTATCAACCTTCAAAAGGATCTTAAAAACCTCCTCAATGTTCCCAGAACACAAGTATGAAATTTACACAATGGTGAGAATGTGCAAGTGCCGGTGTGTGTGTGTGTGTGTGTGTGTGTGTGTGTGTGTGTGTGTGTGTGTGAGGTGTAGCAATATCACCTTGCCTATGGATGGGAGGTTGAAGCACACAGACATAAATATCCCCTGGGCCCAGCTCTCCCACAAGAGAACCACATGACCACAGTCCCTTCCAAAGCTGAGGCTCAAGGGCTGAGCCTCAAGTTCTCACCAGCTACCCTCTGAGACAAGGAAACAAGCCCCGAAGTCTCACTTCGGTCCTGCTGCCCTAAGCAGGAAGCAGAGGCTGCTGGGTGGACAAATGTTGAGCTTTAAGAAAAGCACTTGAAGGAACACAAATAGCATTTGACCTCAAATGTTCTTGTTTCCATTTCTGCACTTAAACTGGGAAATTCCCAGGGGCCCATATTCTTAGGGGACTATAAGACTATATCAAAAGTTAGAGGAGTTTTTCAGCCTTGGAGATTCAGTGCTGTGTTTTTGATAGTTTCTTAAAGTGGCAGAGCCTTATACAACGTGGTTTCTAGATTAGCTTAGGTAGTTACATACAGACCCAAGACATCAGATTCTTGCGGCCTTCAAGCCCAGGGAGCAAACTCTGAAGCCAGATGTGGCTGATCTTTGTGCTGACAGTAAGGTGTGGTCATGTATCCCTGCTTTCCCCAGGCTATGACCTGCTAACCTGGCCTCAGGGCTTCGAGGACTGCCTGTTTGAAGCAGGACCTCACCTACCCTTTAAAGTACTGGTATCTTTCTGAAGGCAGCTTTGCTTAACTGACCTTTTGATAAGAACACTGGAGGAAAAGCTGAGCAGTAACTTGAGCTGCCTCACAAGGCCTCATCTGGTTAACCAGTAGGGTGGTTTAGGTTGTTTTTAAAGACAGAGTCTTGGGGGCTAAAGAGATGGCTCAGCAGTTAAGAGCACTGACTGCTCTTCCAGAGGACCGGGGTTCAACTCCCAGCACACACATGGCAGCTCACAACTGTCTATAGTTCCAGTTCCCAGTTTCAGGCAAACACCAAGGCAAATAAATAAATAAAAGGTTTTTTTAAAATAATAATAATAATAATAATAATAATAATAATAATAATAAAAAATCTCACTCTCCAACTCAGGCTGACCTGAAACTCACTGTGTTACCCAGGCTGGATTTGAACTTGCTACAATCCTCCTGTTTTAGTCTCTCAGATGATGGGGTTGCAGTCATCATGTCTGGCTTTCTCATCTACTTTTAATGACGTTTAAAGCCTCTGTCAGCAGAATGGAAACTTCCTAGCAGCTGGGTCAGGAAGAAAGGCTGGCCTCTGGCCCTGCTTGCCTTAGGGACAAAGATACAGGACACCATGTTCACTTCGCAAGGACCTCTCTCACACAGACAAAGGGTGAGGATGCTGAAGGTAACATCCCACTGGGTCTCATCTGGGAAACAGGAAGGCTGACCCATGGGGATCTGAAAGGAACAAAGATCAAGGTGCAGAATGGCTAGGAGGACCAGCAGGACCAGCAGGACCAGCAGGGCCAGCAGGGCCAGCAGGGCCAGCAGAGACTGCAAATGGCAGCTGTCATGGCTTTTGGCAAGCCTGTAGTAAAGGGGAAAATATGTGGCCTAGTGGGACCACTAAGATATAAAAACTGCACCAGGCTCAATCTGTTTCCTCATTTGTAGAAACTGGTGCAGATTGGAGTCCTGACAACCCATTCAACTCTGACAAGGGCCTCCAACTTCACCTCAAGCTCTCAGAAACAAGTACAAATGTGAGGAAAACCAGTATTTGCTATTCTCTATAGCAGCAAAAAGGCCAGTCTGGTCTTTTTTTTTTTTTTTTTTTTTTTTTCTTTTTAATTCCTTCCTGTTTGGGGTATACACAGAGTATGTGAGATAGACAGTTCTCAAAACAATGCACACAACAAGGTGAGGTGCCTTACTATTAGAGAAAGGAACTGGCAGGACAGCTCTTAAGGAAACTGTCAATAGATGCATTACCTACCAAAATGGGGTGCTTGCTGAGACTGAGAGAACATAAACATACACCCTAACCAACTGTTTACTCCTGGATCATCACAGCAGTCCCTACACTAGTGGTCCTAGGCTTCAGAACCGTGCCATGTGTCTTCTGGGCACACCCCACTGGCAAAGAGCAGAATCTAGACCTAAGCCATACTCCTGTGACTAGGATAGGCTGTTCCTGACTTGCCTACTGCCCTTCCTTCCCCACTAAAAGGCCAGCACTCAAAGATAGTGTCATACCCTGGCCTCCGGCACCACCGTGTCCCCTCCCTCCCTTTCATAAACGGCAGAAAGGAGATTCTCTTTTCACTGCAAACAGCTCTCATGTGCCAACCCCGTCCCATCTACTTCCATTCTGAACTTTATCCTGCACTCACTGTCTGGAACCAATAAAAAGTACACGGAGGAACTGAAAGCATTCTGTATGGATTTAAAAATCACATACATATGTAACCACAACAAAGATAAATTTAAAACGTAAAGAGTTATTTTTTTAAGCAGACATATGTACTTGTATGCGGATGTACTTTTTTCACTGGAAACAAATTGTATGCTAGCCTGTATTAGTTCATAAGCAGTATTTTTAAGGAGGCCCTGGCTCAAGGATCTCATTCAAAACCGCACAAAAACCTGGGCTGAATAGCTCTGGTATTGTTATTGATGTTTTGCATTTTGTTTTGGCCGTTCAACTGCAGTGGGAACTGGCCCTGAATGCCAGCTTCTCCACACAGGTACAATCATGGGCCACTTTCAGTGATCAACCAGGCTGACTCTAAGAGACCTAGGCCTGCTGAATCTCAACATGAAATCTCTTCAGTCCTATGCAGTTTGACACAGCCAACTGGTTTCCCAAGGAACTCCTTTCAGAGAGAGCCCCCGGGAACAAGCCTTTTATGTACCGAGGAGACGTTAACAGCAGAGTAATTAAGCATTGGAAGTAAGGACTTATAATTAAAATGCTGACCAACCTGAACCAGAGTGGCACAAGTCGGGCCGCTATAATGTTTTTACAATTCCTTTTTATACATAATGTATGATCCTTCTGCTCAAGTTTCCTCTATGTTCCTTGCCTGTGAAATAATTTACATTAATAAATAATTTATTACCATAACTCCTGAAGTAATTATGGGTTTTCCTTTTTTTTTTTTTTTTTAAGCATATGAATTGTTTTGTTCTCTGTCCACTGACTTGTATTTACAAGATTTTTCCTAGTGGCCTTTTGGGAATAATTGATATTGCCTTTGCTTTTTCATATTTTACGTGATTTCTAATCTCTTGGCCTGTGATGAGAAAGACAGGATATGTGGCGTCTACTATCCTGATGAGATAGGGCTCGTTTAGTGGCTGCAGTTAGCCAAAGGTAACAAATGGGACCTGCACTCACCCCACTTCCCACTTGCTCTGTTTTTATAAAAATAAATAAATAAATAAATAAAAAGAAGAAGAAGAAGAAGAAGAGGAGGAGGAGAAGGAGGAGGAGCTGGCATTTGTGTGACCCTAAGCAAACATATCCTAGAGGGTCCCAGGCTAAGATGTCTCATGCAGCCCCTGCTTCACTGAATCCAAGACACCGCTACCACACTTCCTGAACTCACCAGAAGTAGTGTAAGAAACAGGGCAGGCTGGGAGCTGCCACTCAGCCTATGTCATGAGAAGATGCCTCTCCACGAGAGAACTGCCTGCAAGGGAAATTCTGCCTCAGCACAGAGGTGGGTGGGGAAGATCTGAAGGTGAGAAAAGAACTCAGTGTTTGCTAGAAGGAGCTGGCCTGGCACCCTAAGAAGGAACTCTCAGCTGGGTACAAAGCAGGTGGACAGGGCTGGGCCCTATTTTGTCTTATGTGTCTCATTCACACCCAACCCAGATTTGTTCTCGCCTTGGCGATAGAAAAGTGTAAAAAATACTTTGCATCGGGGGCTGGAGAGATGGCTCAGCAGTTGAGAGCACCGTCTGCTCTTCCAGAGGACCCGGGTTCGATTCCCAGCACCCACATGGCAGCTCACGGCTGTCTGTAGTTTCAGTTCCAGGCAAAAACCAAGGCAAATAATTAAATAAATAAATAAAAGTGTTTTTTTTAAAAAAAAAAAAAAAAATACTTTGCCTCAAATTCCCAAATTAAGGTAGGGCACAAGGGTAGAGAGGGGTCTGGTATCCAGTCCACAATCACAAGAATCAAGTACTTTAAAAAATATAAACACACATACATTTTTAAGAGCACTTGATTCTACTATGCTGGACTGTAAGTGGACCCCTCAGTCGCCCACAGCAAGGCATTCATTCTGTGAAGAAGCAGTAATAACTCAGTGCTGTTCTCTTGCTGGTGCTCTTGCTGGCTTTTCTTCAGATCACCTAAGAAGTCCCCATGCTGGTTCCAAGGTAGGACCTTGGAATAAAGTTAGGAGCTGAGCCACAGACCTTCATCTTCAGGAGCCTGGGCTGGGGTGGTGATTATGATAACTGACATTTTATCTTGGAAAGTCTGCCCAGCGCTTTGGGGTGTTCTCTTCCCTGATACTGAAAAGTGAGCACAAGGGGCTGGAGAGATGGCTCAGAGGTTAAGAGCACTGGCTGCTCTACCAGAGGGCCTGAGTTCAATTCCCCACAACCACATGGTGGCTCACAGCCATCCATAATGACATCTGGTGTCTGCTTCTGACATGCAGGCATATGTGTAGAGAGAACACTGTATATATAATAAATAAATAAAATCTTTAAAAAGAAAAGTGGGCACACTCAAGATGAAATCTCCCTCCCTGCCTCGGGTACACACACTCTCGGTGTGCCACAGGGACAGAACAAGGCCACAATTTCTCCATTCGTGGAATCAATCGTGGAGAGCTGATGGGCGGGAGGTACCCGCTCTGGCTCACAGGGAAGGAAGGAGGCTGCAGACTGCTAAGAGCCCTGGCTCAGCGGCTATTGGAATGGAAGAGAAGGTGGGAGAACCTCCTACCCACGGCAGCTATACTTTGCAGGAAGAGATCAAGGAACAGGAAAACGGATTCTACCTCTCAATGGCTCTACTCTCCTCCCCAGTCTTGCTTGGCATATGGGATTTATTGCCTATGGCTCTTGTTCCTCCATTAGACATAAAATTCATTGTGGGTTAAGACAGGGTCCCTTTCATTCTGCCCAGCATTAAGTACCTAGAATATGCTAAATGCTCAATGAAAATCCATGAGAACAAGCCCCTGAAACCACTTGTGGTAAAAGAAAGCCCTAGTAACACATGCTGTCATATGGGGCACGGTTCTCCTGAATCACGGAAAGCTGAGCAGCAGGCAGATGAGGGGCATGGAGCTGGAGAAGCAGAGTGCACAGGCATGTTGCTGTTCCAACAGCTAAGAAGCTACTCCCTGCATCTCCTCGAACTGAGTGGCAAGGCTTCAGCACTGTTCTGCAGAAGTGTGAGCCAGTGGAGAGCCAGTGAGGCTAGAATAGGGCTTCCAGAAGAATCAACCTGTAAACACAGTTTGACATTTTTGCAAGCCTGTGATACTCTGAATAGAAAGCAAGCTGTGTGCCTCACAGGCTCAGGCAGCCAGATAGTCCTTGATGACCTAAGCTGCTGATCACCTGTCTCCTTCCCCAGGCCTCCACTCTGGCCCCATGGGCAACTCTGTCACTTATCCTCACCCCCAAAGGAAGCTTCTGTGGTCCCTCTTTTGAGGAACAGTATCTTTGGCTGAGGTCTCAGTCCTCTTTGCAACTATTTCTGTGGTGTGCTCTCGTGTGCCAATCCTATCACAAACGTTCTATCACACAGTCCTCACAACAAGCCCACAACTGCACTGATGCAGATGAAGAAAGAGAGCTCAGGAGTTAAAAAGTCCAGCTCTACTGAGCTTTGTCACAGGGCAGACCCACTGGAGTCAGCTCTACAGATCCACAGTGGAAGGCCAGGGAAGCCCAGCACAACAGCCTTGCAATGGAGACCTGCCATCCTTGCCACAAAGGCTCCTGGTCTGACTCTGTTGGAGATAAGTCTGGGGTGAAGGTTGGCCATGCATGACAACCCCCCCCCCCATGACAAAGCAAGGTAACTCAGCTGTGAGCCTGTTCCAGGATGCAGGAAGTGCTGCAGGCTTCTGCACCATGGAACGAGACTGGTGGAGGTGGTAGAAGATGAAAGCCATTGACCATCAAGGTATACGGTCATGTGAGGATAAGCCATAGAAGTATGTGTTAGCCAGGCGATGTCCTGCTTCAATGTCCTTTAGGTAGGAAAATCTATTTCCTAAGAGATCTTTCAGAGAGTTACTGGGCTTCAGTTCCCCCTAGTATGAATAAGCATCTGCCTGGTTCTGAAGCTGCAAACAATGTCTGTGGCAGTGTTCAACAAGAAGGACCCAGGTCCCCTGTGCACTCATAGACTTATCTATAGGAAGTGCCTTAAAACTGGGGAGGGGGGAACCACTGGACACAGAGAAAGGAGGGTGATGATAACCTCATATGGCCCTGTAAGGTACTCCATCAGAAATCCCACTATGGCTATTTCAACACTGATTCAACATAGACAGCACAGAATCCATCTGCAGAATGCCAAAAAAAAAAAAAAAAAAAAAGCATATAACCAATACAACCATCCTTTCTCCCCTTTACAAGAAACAATATCATAATGCATGCACAAAAACATGAGACCAAGGAGCTTACTGGAGAGGATATTTAGCTTCTTTACCCCATGTCCGTAAGACTCACATCACCCAGCACATTTTTAATGCACCCACACAGTACAGTACTATATAGTATTAAGATGCAGGACCAAGTCATTTGCATGCTATAGGAAATACTGAGTACAAAAACACAGTTTATAAAATTATATTTTTATGGTAGACTTGGCTATGTGAAATATGTAAAACACATGCATGCACAGATGCACACACAATCACCCAGAACCAGAATTTAATGGATTTCTACTTCCTATGGTTTATTTTCTGAATAGAAAAATTACCATGAATTACTTAATAATCAGCCAGAACTCAATGCTGAGTTAGAGATGGTGCCAACAAAGCACACAGCAGTGCCCCTCACTTCCATGCCCAGCGTCCTGTTGGTCCACTCCAGCCCCACTGGGGGCTGAGATAGTTAAAGGACAGAAGAGAGTCTCTCCAGGACTACTCTGCAGTCTCAGCTGCCTAGAAGGAAGGGCAAGGGGAGGGTACCCAGGCTGTGCAGCTACTCACCCATAATTCCACAGGAGAGAAGGGTAGGTCCTTGACTCATCTTCTTTGGCGTGTGCTGAAAACAACCAAAAAAGCTATTCAGTCTTCACGTCATCAGAAGCACGTTCGCACATGACTCTGAGTTGAGCTCATGACACTAAAGTCACAATTACAGGAGGATCTGCCCTTTGCCGGCATCAGGTTGAGAAAAGGGGAAGAAAGTAGCCCAAGGGACAACATCTGCACAGGACTGAGCCTGGACTTTGCCCCAAGGCTCCAGAGTCACAGACAGAGCAGGCTGATGGGCCTTTGAGCCATACAAAAGGCCTCTAACTCCCGACAAGAGGGACTGCAATGACAGAACCAGACTTTAGTAGGGGCTAGAAAGAAACCTGAAGAGGTGGGCCTCCTAGGAGGGAGGAGCGAGCAATGGACCCTGCCCTACTCCCTGATGCCTTCCCAGGGGATACAGAGACAGCATCCTTCACTACCCAGAAGCTGGCTGATGTCCCACAGCTGTCATGGCTACAGTGAAGCTGTCAATCATTCTCTCAGAAGCACAAGACACTCACTGGTTCTATCAGGTCTCGCCTTAGAGTTCTGGTTTTCAACTCCTCAGCACTGTATACTACTGGGCTTCTCTCTCCACTGTGAACATTTCCTGTCTTCCCTCACAATCCACACCTACCTCAGCTGAATAGCAGATGAAAAGAAGCCGAGAATGCACAGCAAGTTGAACACAGAATATTCTGGGAGCTCTTGTGCTAACTGGCATCCAAGTCAAGTGGCCTACTCAGAATGTGAGTGAGGAACAGACATCCCAGTCAGACTCCAAGAAGAATTGGTCTGCCTCGTGCATTCCAGAGACTCAGACTCACTCCCTCACATTCAGCTCCAGTATAATCAGTATACAGGAACTGACAGTTATCTGTGTGTGTTCAGGCTGTGTTAGGGTTGATCATGCAATGGGAAATGAAGTTCTCAGCCTATTACACAGGGTTCTAGTTTCTGAGACGAGCTCCAGTCCCCTAGCACATGACAGAAAGAGGCAGGGTTTCTAGGGTGAGAAGTGGGTGGGAGCTTGGGCTCTGGCTCATAAAGTCTCAGGAGGAGGGTGGAGCTGACTAGCAACACCTGGCCCACCCAGATAAGGTGGCAGGCGCCTGGCACCAGCTTCCTTATCCCATTTCCAGTGCTTAATTTGGGGACCTGTGCTCTTGGTCAGAGGGGTGTAAAGGGCAGGATGGTCCTTCCCAGACTTAGGGCCTTAAGGGAAGAAGAGCTCAAACCTCAGAAAGGACACAGTCACACAGACAACTCATTCCATTACAAAGAGATGGGCTTGGAGGTAGAGGGTACAGAGCATGTGTGAGGTGGGTACAGATCAGAGCCATTTCCAGAGGAACACCTGAGCTAGTGTTGACAGACAGGAAGGTTACTGGTGATAGACAGTCCAGGTTACCCTCGGGTATGTAACTGTCTTATAGCCACCCACTGAAATATCTAGAAAAACTTAAAAGAGCTGTACCCGCCTCTGTCTCTGCTACCATGGCTAGTGCTTCAGGACGTGCAGCTGAAGGCCATACCCAAGCCACCAAGGCGAACAGGTGAGAAACACGGGAGAGACACCATCAGGGCTGCACCACCCACACAACCAAGTGCAGAAGCCTACAGAACTTGGGCGAGAGTTCTGAAAAGAAACAGGGAGTGTCAGGGTACCTCTGCCCAAGGAAGCAAGGTCTCGGTGCTCATGAGGTGGGTTCCAGGCTCAAGTACCGCATCCACGTGGGTAGGTCCTAGTTATCCCTACCCAGGGCACTCATGCCCAGTGTCCATCAGATGGGCTAAGAGCCCACTGAAGCTATACCAAGACAGAGACCACAGAAAGCTGCAGGAACAGGAAGGCTGCCATAATGAGTGTGTGTCACCAGCACACAGGTGTCACAAGGGCAGGCTTGGGCTTCACATGCAGAAGCAGGAAGCCGAGTACAGCCACCTGTACCTTGTCAGCAGGCAGTAGGAGAGGGCTTACGTTTTGTTCATCCCACTGAGCTCGGAGTGCAGGGCCAAGGGATGCCTGAATTGGCCCTGCACTCCTGCTTCTAAACCCTTGCTTCACCCTGGCCCTGGTCTTTTTGGGCCTGATCCACATACTCTCCTACAGCTTGTGAGCATTCCACCTTTATTACAATAGTATTCATTTTGTTTGAGCCGATTATATATGACCCCTGTCAAATTAAGAACTCTGGGTCCAGTGATAGCTCAGAAGTTGAGAGCACTGGTTGCTTTTCCAGAGGACCTGGAATTCTAGAACCTAATTGGCTTACAACCATCTGTAACTCTAGTTCCAAGGAATCTCACATACACTCTGCCCTCCATGGGCACTAGGCATGTACATGATGCACACACATATAGGCTGGCAAAATATCTACACACATAAAATTAAAAAAGAAAAAGAAAACAGAGGAACCTTGATTGGCTTCACATTGGATCTGAAGCTAGGACTAGGGCCTTGTCTTACTTTCTGAGCCCTACTTCTGAAGTGAAGCAGAGCTTCATAAGCACCAGGACATATCTTCCTTAGCCTCCCAGGGTTGAAGGACCAAGCACACCCTGACCCCTGGCAGGTTTGCTTGGGGACTTCACATGGGCAAAACAGCATCCAGGAGTTTCTGGCTCCAAGCTTATACAAGCCTTCCTATTTCCAGTCTACCAACAACACAATAGAATTCCCACTGGCTCATGCCAATCCTACAGCCAGGCTTCTAACTCTTCAGATCTTCTATTTCCAGAGCAGGAAGAAGGGATAAGTGAATCACTGTGCCAAGCCAAGGTCCAGCAGCCCCAAAGGGACTCTGCTGTGAGGCCCCCCAAGACTTCCGGAATCTGCAAAAGAGTGAGCTCAGCTGCAGGCTGAGGTCTGCAGGGAAGGAAGCCGAGAGCATGTTTCCTCTTTCCGCGCCTCCCTCTTTGTGCCTGAACCCACCAGGGCTCAGTCTCAGTGAGACAATTCACGTCACAAGAGAATCAGGTCCTGGCAGGAAAGACAAAAGCTGGAAATCAAACTGAGGCTTCAGGGACCTCTGTCTGACTAAAGAAGGCCCTGACTTCAATAAAGACCCAATCCAGGCTCCAAAGGAGAAGCCAGCAAACACAGAAAGGCCAGGCCTCACCCATGGCTTTCACAACTTTCTTCAAAGGTTACTGCCTAAAAAAACTGAGCCACTTTTTCCTTTTGCTGACACAGTTCACAGGGAGCCACAGTGTGAAGGGGTGATGCTCAAACCACATACTAAGAACAGGCATGGTATCATGCCTACATCTCAAACAGAACTCATTACGACCAAGACAGCGGGAAGCAGAGAGGAATCCACACCCAAGAAGATGAAGAGAAGCTGAGGAGGGAGCAGCGTAATGGAGAGAAGTGCTCAGCAATTTCAGTGCAGCCCTGACTTCAAAGCTGAGAGGGACACAGGCCTCCAGGGTGCACATGTCTACATACCAGACTTCAGCAAGTCTATGGCCATCCAGAGACTCTGGTTGGAGCTGCTGAGGTCAAAGTGCCAAGCTGGGCTGAAAAGGAATATGAGAAATCCCTGTGCCTAGATAGCCAGACACAAGGCCCACTGTGGCTCCCAACTTTAGACTGGGCACTCTAATGTGACAGTGCAGAAACCACTGCCCCTTCTACTACTGACTGTGCATGGTTTGGGGACAAGTAAGCAGTCTATAGCTATGTGCTGTCCTCTGCCCAGAGCAACCATGTGCCCATCTCCTCTGCTCTCCAGGATATAGAGTAGCCTGAGAGAGAAAGCTGGCCTGGCCAAAGGAGGTAGTTGCTTTGGAAACAAAAACAGGCTCTTGGCCTGCAAGTAGGCGGCCGGTCAGAAGCTGAGGGAGTTCAGTGCTTCAGGGTCAAACATCTGGGCTGCTTTCCAGTGACAGTGGCTAATGTTAGAACATGAGAAGGAAAAGTCCTCTGGGCAGGGGAAAGCACCCCGACAGGTTAAGGACAGAGGACCAGGAATGGTCATGGCTACCTAGTGTGTGAGGCAAGCCAGGGCTGTGAGCACAGCCAATCCCCAGACTTAGCACTCCCAGAGAAGTAGGTTCCTGAACCCAGAAGGAATACGCTAAGCACCTGTTGGCCCTTTTCTTTTTCCTACACTTTCCTTGGGAGGAGGGACAGTCACCTTTGTCACCAAAGTTTGTGCTTTGCTGTTTTGTTCTGAGAAAGGTTCTCATGTTGCTCAGACTGGCTTCTAACTAGCCATCTAGCAAAAGCTGGCCTTGAACTTCTGACCCTCCTGCTTCTGCCTCCCAAGACCTGCACTCGCAGGTATGTACTACCAGTTCTTTAAAACAGGCCCGAGAGGGTGACTGTGACACAGCAGGGACACCACACCTCTCCTTGTTCCTCACCAGGACTCAGGGCAGAGGCTGGGGGAGCTCCAGGGTCCCAGAGTCTAAGAAACTTTCCACTTATAGTGTCTCAGACCTTCTCTTCCCTCTTAGGACTAGGAGGAGACGAAGGGCCATACAGTCTCACCTCAGAAAGCTGTTCCTGCCATCTCAAAGGTCCAAACCTCTCTAGAATCCTGTTTCCTTTTGAAATCTTAACCTCCACTTTTGTTATCTTCTTGGTTTAATTAGAAAACAAAAGAAAAACTGTTTTCCACTTTTTTCTGTGTTAACTGGTGGCAGTTTGTGTGAGGATGATGTTACCAATGGAGCATGTGAAGCAGGACCCCAGCAACTTCCTCTGTTGCTCACAGAGAGGACTGGCTGACCTCATCCTCTGTCTCAGGGGGGTCAGCACTAGACTATTTGGACCTTGAGGTACTAACTTTTTTCCCTGAGGTGGCCACAACCTTCAAAAGTCTGATCAGTACAGAAGGTACAAGCCAGACCATACACCCCCATACTGAATTCCCTGAGCCACTGTTCCCTTCTGTTTAAGGGACAGAGATGAGTGCACCTTTGCCCTTGCCCGATCACCTTCCAAGGAACTCTCCATACCTTCTGTGGCCAACACTTGTGTTGAAGCAGGCTCAGAATGTAGCCAACAGTCAGTATGTGGGATGTCCACAAACTCACAGCCAGGAAGAAATCTCCCCAAAGAGGACACCCCTCACCGCTGACCTACCGTCTGGAGCAGAGGGGAGCAGACTGACTCTGGGCCTAGACAGGCCAAAAGCAAAAAGTAGAAGCAAGAAAACTGCTCTCTAGAAGGGCAGCAGAGGATGGGAGGAAAAGCCTGGGCCTCAAAGCAAGTGCTCTGGCAGTGAGCCCTGAGGGAGGGATGAGTACGCCCTGCCCTTCTGTTCTAAGAAGACAAGGCTCCTCCCCTAGGGAAGGCACAAGACCATGCTCCTCAGCTAGGGCTCAGGAAGGGCTGCTTCCATGACCTTGGGCCCTGGTGCTGGGAACCAACTCTTCAGCTAGCCCCAGCCAGCCCTACTTTGACACTAGACAAGCACACAGGCAGCTGTGGGGACCAACAATACAGCTGAACCCTGAAAAGCACAACCCTGGGGAGCTCCTCAGCCCAAGGCCACTCTAGGCACCATCTGCAGGTCCTTCCCCAAAAGACAGTTAATACTAACAAAAAAGATAAGATAAGCATGACATGCATATATGATCCCTCAGCTACAAATTCAACAGGGACCAAAACAACAAGGCCAGAAGCCACGGCCATGGGAACCTGTGCACTCACTAACTAACCAAGTGCACAGGTTCCCATGGCCGTGGCTTCTGGGAACAGCCAGACTCTGGTTCCATGAGATGGAACAGACTCTGGTTCCATGAGATGCTTAGCTCTTATTAAGTGTCTGCTCTAGCAAGAGGGGTAAGTCACTCAATACACAAGACCCATAGGTGGCCTGTTAAAAAGTGGAAAGAGCCAAAACGAGGCATCACGTGGGGAGAAAGACAGAGACTAATGGGGCAGGCAGGACTGAATCTTAGGCTGAGCGGCCACAGCAAGAAGGACAAAATCATGCTAAGGGAAGCACTCTAGGCTATGGAAGATGTCCAGTGGTCCTGAGGCAGGCTCACAGTTAGTATCTCTGTGTCAGGGGTTGGTTCTGAGCAGATGGACAGACTACACTGGTACATTGGGTAGAGGAGAGGTTTTAAGAGCTAGAGCCAGAGGCCCAGTTACCACAAGAATCTACATGAGAGAAGCCGGCAGATAGGATGGGGGTGGCTGGCAGTGGAGGTATAAGATAATGATGAGAAGTGATCAAACTGAAGATACACATCATATGCAAATTAGAAGGAGGGGGTGATGGCTGAAGTATCCCCACTCCTGCTATAATGACCCAGGCATCCATCAACCATGAACCTAGGCTGCTTCTCTCTACCCTGTGTCTACAGTACTGGTCACAGAGAACCACCTCAGAGATAGGTGCCTCAGTATAAGTCTGATGGAAGAGGCCTAAACAAGCCAAGAAGTAGAGCTGGCAGATGGAAATGAGGTAAATAAGACCTGCTGCAGGTCTCAGCTCTCAATTATGTGTTTGGAAAATAAGACTGGCGCCAGTGATTTTGAAGCCACTTCTGTTCAGCCTTCAAGGCTACAGCCAGCACCCCAGTTCTGTGAGGCTCACCCTGCTATGTTTATAGCCCAGCCAGCCTCCTGAGCACACCTGAACCTCAACAGGGCGTCAGTTATAAGTTGGCATTATTGGCTCTATCAGTTTGGTAGAGTCTCCCTCTAGAATGGGAACCACTCTAGACAAACAGGGCAAGGTCCAGCTCCAAATCATGCTCATTCCTCAACTCTGTTGGCCTATGCCTGCCATCCATGGGGCAGGCACTTGTGAAGGCCCATGGACCACATGTAGGTCCCGGGTATTTCCCAAATTCACTAGGGTGAGAGGCTTCAGCCCACACCATAGTTGCAATGTGGTATTTGCCAACATGAGACTAGGAAAAAGACGCCCACCAAAGGGCTGAATGTGAAGCCCATCAGCATTTGGCCAGAGGGCAAAGAACTGGGTGATCCTAGAAGGGAGGGTGACGAGACAGAGGCTATCACCATTGAGTCAGAGGATAGCCACAGTGGCTATCACCACAGCCTGCCACTTTGCTGCCAAGCAGTTCTTTCTCCATCTACCATTTCTGACCCTTAGGTGGGGGCTGTCACCCTGCACTGTCTTTTAGGGGACAACCTTATCTCAGCCCCTACTCTGGCACCCCTCATCCTGGAAGCCAGGCAGGGATGAAAGAAATGCCCGGCTTAGCTGAAGCCCTGGCCTGGCATGGCCCTCCTCTTACGGAATCAGTTCTAACCTGGGCCCAGCTGCTTTCTCTTTGAGCATGGAGCCACACAGCTCCTTTGCCACATAGCCCCAGTCTAGAACCTCTCACAGAGTTCTGCTTATTTTCAAGTTGTTAAGCCTGGGTGCCAAAACCACAGCCACACCGCAAACCTTCCCTACATACCAGACCACGAAGGAGGAGAAAGAAATGCAGCCCTTGAGGGTCCTCACCAGTTCAGGGACGAAGGTCCTGTGTGCTATGGAGTCAGCTCCCTGGATGATGAGGCTTCTCCTTAGAATCATCACCATGGTAAGGACCTCAGGCACTGTGCTTCATCCCAGGGTGGGCACAGGCCATCTTCAGGTGAGCACACTTGATTAATAGTGACACTTGCGCATCCCAGGGAGTGATATCATCAGAAACAGCTCTCCATCAGTTGCTCAGTCTGGGGACAAGGTCTTCTGGAGATGACCAAAAGTGGTCAACAACCTGGGAAGACAAGAGACAAGCAAAAGGGGTTCAAGGCCAGAAAAGCCTGGGATGCCAACAGTGGAGCTCAGACCCCATGGGGAAGGAACCATATCCTCACTGAAGAATGTACACTCTGGGAGATTACCAAGGCCCAGAACTACTTTCTTAGATCAGATACACACACACACACACCAGCTAACCTCAGGATATCCAATAGCCAGTGCTCTGCTAGACAGAGCAACAAATTTGAATCCAGCCACAAGACATTTTCAAGACTGCAGGTTCTGAGGGCCTAGCAATATGTGGGTCCTGGTGATGCAGCATCTTACCACTGACTGGGCTGGCTTTGCAGGCACATTGGGCTCATACTAGGACAAGTTTTGACTGGCTGAGGATGATATCCTCAACTTCAAAGGGGGCAGGGGCTGGACACTGGTATACCTCATCAACATAGTTATGAACAAATGCTATTGACAAGCCAGGAGGTTCTATTTGAAGGCATACCCCACCATTAGCCATGCCTCATTCCCACTAAAGGCCTTTGCAGTTTTGTCCCTCTCTCCGGAATGAGCTAAACCAAGTGACCCACGAGCTAGTGCCCAGACCACCTTGGTACTACCACTCTCCAAAGATCATCATGTCACCTCCCTGTCCACCATGTCCCACAAAGCAACATCAGAAATTGCACAGATTCCAGCGCAGTTAAGAAAAGCATTTCCTTACAAGGTGATTTCTCTGATCCTACTTCCCCATCCCAACCTGTCTGTGATTAAACCTTCAAAGACAATTACATGGACATGAGGGTCTGAAGGTCACCATCAAAACCTAAAAATTAATGGCAATAAAATAGTAATAAATAAATAGAAAGGCAGTTCCTAACCTGTAATTAAAAACAAACTGCTCAGAACAGGAAAATGTTCTAGAGGCCGCTGTGTAAAACTTAATTGCACCCTGGTATTTACTTCCTATCCAGCTTATAAATCATATTTTCCTGTTTACTTCTATTTGACTTTACAGTGGGTGCTATTGAATCTGCTATTACAGGCCAGCGGGTGAGCACAGAAAAATGATCTTCTACCTTCCTCGAAAACAAGGTTCATCTAAAGTGCAAAATTAGGGATGGGGAGGGGGCAGTCAAGGCTTTTGTAAAGCTTGACTGTTCAGGAAAGGAGACCAGGGGGCAGGGCCAAAAGTCCGAGGTGGCACTGGGAGAAGGCTTCATGCTTCAAAAATCACATCAGTCTACAAACCGTGGCCCCTGACCAAGTGTGATGTGCTTGAGGAAGAAATGGCAGATCTTTCTGCCTTATTCTGGCTCAACACAGGGCCAGAAATGCCGGCTGGCTCCCTGCATGCTTGGATCAGGAGCAGGCCAGGAAGGGTGCTCCTGGACTCGCCCTTCAAAGGGGCCCTTTGTGCTGCCCAGGCAGGGGAGGCCTGATGGCAGCCATCACCTTTCTGGGTGTGAGCCTCAATTCAGTTCTAGGGCAGGCAGCCAATGGCACGAGGCCTGGGAGGTAAATTCCCTGCTTCTTTCTCTGAGGTGACTGGTAGGCTCAGTGGTCACAAACTCGGATCCTGAGTCCAGCACATCTGGGTTAAAATCTCCACTGTTGAAATTTCTCTATGAGGCTCGGTTTCCCTCTTCATGCTGTATTCTATAAAAGCAGGGATCAAGCCCTTTGCTTAGGGCTTGGCTCATCTGAGAAACCATAGTCAGTAGGTACCGCTGCTAGTGTCATCTGGGAGCCTGGAGTCCCAACCTTCTTTCTAGCAATGGCCATCCAGGCAGCCATCCTCTCTAGTTTGTTTAAATTCCATCAGCAGGGGTCTGTCTGTGCTATGGTCTATCCCTCTGGTGAAACTGAGAGACAAGTAAGAGCAATGCTATGGAAATGTATTGCCATGGAAACACGACAGCCCATGTAGCCACAGCTCTGCACAAAGCTGCAAAGTAGCCTGAACCCTGACTGTAGCCCCTACAAAGGACCAGAGTTGGCAGAGGCTGCACCAAGGGTGGAGCACTATAAGCACCTGTGTTCCTGGGTAGTCAGGAAAGAACCACAGGCCTGGAGAAAGAAGAAAATGGCACAATCCCTGCCCTGCAGCTCTGAAAAGAGGCAGCGCTATATACATGCTAGAGCAAAGGGAAGGCCAGTGTGTGTATGTGTGTGTGGGGGGGGGGTCTTAAAGACTGCTCTTCAGAGGAGGAAAACTCTGGCTGTCCACTCTCAAGGGACCGGTTAAATAAACTAGAGTACAGCTGTGTGACAGAATACTGTGTGGCCTTTAAAATGGTTTTAATGAAGCAGTCAGAACATGGTGTGGGGAATGGTATGCACAGAGTACATGGAGGGCAGGAGGACAAAGAGCTCTGAAAGCCATGTGAATGCAGACTTTATTCTACAGCATGGTGGCTCCCAGAGGAGCTGTGGCTAGAACTGGCTTCTGGGATCTGCCAGGAGAGTCTGCCCTTTACATGCCCAGTGCAGTCCCTTGAACAGTGCGAGCTCAGCACACACTTCAGGAATTAGGTTAAATCACAGCAGCTCCTGTGAGTTTGGGGACATTCTCAGACCCAGAGAGGCTAACCCAGACCAGCAGAGCCTGGCACAATCTGAGGTTGCCTGAGATTCTTCTGACCAGTGGCATAGGTTTGACCAACCCCATCAGGGTATGATGGTGCCCATCCAGTGATGGAGGCTCTTTCCAGAGAGAAGAGGAAAGCACTGCGGGATCCTGGGAAGGAAGGGGTGGGAGTACATAAGCCTGGTAATACGGCCTGGTTGGTTTTCTCTATAATGACATGAAGAAGAACTGCTTCTATATACTGAGCACTACTGTGGTCTGTCTCCAAGAGTTCACCTGTTTCTCAGGTGACCATGGAAAGGGGGTGTAGGGCACAGTAAGAGATCAACAATCAGATCTTACAGTGCACTGTCCTTTAGTAGGTCTCATGGGACTAGGTGAATTTTGTTTAAAAAAAAAAAAAACCACTGTTGCAAAAGCACATGCCTGGCCACACCCAGCCACCATGGCATCACCATGTGTGACATCACCTGCCAGGAGCCCCTCTGAGCTGAGCCAATTCTTCAGCCATGGAGTGAACCTTTTCCTC
This sequence comes from Sigmodon hispidus, assembly GCA_004025045.1. Taxonomy (NCBI): domain Eukaryota; kingdom Metazoa; phylum Chordata; class Mammalia; order Rodentia; family Cricetidae; genus Sigmodon; species Sigmodon hispidus. Next base: position 18,219 of record PVIH01005493.1, on the reverse strand, counting down.
TTAATAAAGTCTGTTCTTCATAAAGTTATCTTATCATAGCAGCAGCAGATGTACCAACAAGTCTGTCATGGTAGCTCATTCCTGTAATTCCAGCACCTGGTAGGTGGAGGCAGAGGATCAAGAGTTCAAGACCAGCTTCAGTTACATCAGATCTTGCCTCAAACCAGCACCATCCCAAAATAAAACAGACTAACACCTACTAATCACCTATTATGCTAGTAAAAGCTGCTTTACATCACGTTACTGTAAAATAGGTTCATCTATGCCCATTTCATAGCTATATGAAGCAGCTTATCAGGGTCTAGGCTGAAAGCTGGGACCTGATATCTAGTGGATCAGCCCCCAAGCTTATATCTTCCCACTGCTGCCCGCCTGCCTGTCCCACATGCGCCCTTCAGAAAGCCACTTAGGAGCTATCATGGCCTAGCAATCAATTGCATTCCTAATCATTTACCTGGAAAAGTAAAACATGTCCACCTCAAAACCTGGTACAAATGCCTTATTCATAACAACCAAACCAGGAAATCAGCCAAACGTCCTTCACTGGTGAATGGTTAAACTGTGGCTCACCCACTCCAGGGAACAGCACTCAGCAGTAAGCAGAGGAACTAGGCATGCACAAGAGCTCAATGAACCACCAAAGGACTATGAAGGGGTGGGTTCCCTAGGTCTTAATTGCTATACGATATCATTTGTACCAAAGTGTAGAAATGATAAAATGACAGAATTGAAAAATAGCAATTGTGAGTAGTTTGGAAGACGGTGGTGTCACAGAAAGCACACAGGTCCATTGTGGAAGGTGAAAGTGCTTTGGCCTCCACTGTTCCATGTCTGTTTCCTGTTTCTGAGGTGGGGCTTCCACCTCACAAGCTGTTACTCTTGGGGGAAATAGCGAAAAACACCCACACTCCCGTTTCATTTCTTACAGTTGAATGAACATAAAACACCATAATTTTAAACTAAAATCTTTAGAGTATGCACACAGGACACAGTGCACATGTGGAGGTCAAAGGGCAACTTGAAGGAGTTAGCTATCTCCTCCTACCATGTGTGAGTCCTGGGAATCTCACGGGCCTGGTGGCAGGAAGGAACCTTTACGCACTGAGCCCTCTCACTAGCCCCAAACTAAAACATTTAATTAAACCCCACTTCATGTGTGCATGTTAAAACTCACAGGCCTAAATACTTAAAGAGTGCACGGTTACTAGAAAGTCCTGGATACCAATCTCCATACCCATCTCCACAAACAGGATTACAGGCCACGCTTCTCATGTGTGAACTTCATCCAGCATCTATCTCCTCTGATTCTCTAGATCTGTGCAGAAATTCTCTATTGTCACTGCCCAGTCCCTACATTCCACACCCACCTGACTGCCATGACTTCCTGGGCAGCACAGACAAGGACTTCCTGCTCTGTATCTGCACCCCTTAAGCTGCCCAGTGTCTGGGGAGGGTCTCCCCTGGCTGTCACTCCAATGTGAACATGGGGATCCAATGCCCTCTGACTCCTATCCCAAGAGACCCACTCAGTGATTCACCTTTACCAGGATCTCCACCACAAGAATAGAAGCCCACATCAGACTTTCCACTGTCCCCTGATCTCACATCACTGAGTGTCAATGAAATGGCAGAGACTCCTTGCCCACCCCCAAGTCCTTGCTCCAATGGTACATTTGCATAAGAACAACCCAAAAGCTAGGTATATGCTACATGCCTATAATCCCAACCTTTGGCAAATAGAAATAAGGAGCTTGATATCGTCAGATATAGTCTTTCTCCAGAGAACAAACCACCTAAACTTCCCAGTTCTGTGACCCAACAAGATCTCAAGGTGAGAGATCCAGGGCTGCAACCATGGTACCACAGCCTCCAACCCATCTCCCTGGGCATCAACTTCAGGCAGGTGTCTCACTTAATCTTTTTACATTCTTATGAGGAGACATTGCTGGCTGTGATGAGTGTTATTTTCAGAAGGGCAGATCAAGGCTAGAAGAACATAAGTCCAATCATCTACAAGTACCACACAGTTAACAGGACAAGGCCAACATTCCAACCCAGGTCTGCTCCTTGAGTATTTCCGGCCTTTGAACATACGTGTTTTCTCCTCTATCTGTCTTTTAATTCAGGGTCTTATTCTATAGCCCACAATGGCCTGAAACTCATTTTGGAGCCTAGGCTGGATTCAACCTGATGGCAATCCTACCTCAGACTCTGGAGTGCTGGGACTACAGGTTTGCACTCACACACCTAGCATGGGCCTCTCTGACTGGTGTCACAGGGGCAGGAACAGCTTTGCTCTTTCACAGTCTTTCCTAACAGGAAACTGTCTTGCTTTTGTGCTGCATACTTTAGTGAGGTTCATGGGTTTGCACTTCTGAATGCAGCCATGTGATAGCACTTGCTGGCCAGGCACTTGGCTTCTGGAGAGTGGTAAAAGGCACACATGGTGCATATGTGGCAGGAGAAACACTAAGCGAATTAACACACACACAAGTTCTGCAAACTCCACAGTTCCCTGTGAATCTTAGGAAGACTGAAGATAGGTGTTCAGTATCCACTTTGAAAGGCTAGCCCTTAAAAAGAAACTGACCACTGGAAACTGTCAGGACAATTAAACTTTTCCTCCTTTTAACATCTTTATTCAATCTATGTGGGCTGTACAGACAGCAATATCTCAGCGTCTTAAAAACAGAACTCTGACCGAAACCTAAGTGTGGACTTGGCCCCAGACACTGATTTTCCTGACAGCACCTAGTGTCCCACTTCCCCTCTCATTAAGCAAAGGAAGCAGGAGGGGACAGCAAGACCACAAAGTCTTTGTGAAAGCCTCATGCAGTTTAAACTTGCATGACAAGTCATCTAGGGACAGGATCTAGAAACAAACTTACGAACATCTGGAGGAGTGCATGTCTCCACGATCACGCCATCTTCTATCAGATTAGGTTAAAAACTCAGAAGCATGAGCAGAGCAGAGGCAGCTGAGTCCTAGAGGCATGCTCCCTAGCTGCCAAGAGAAGGAACCTGCATCCGTGGGTGCCCTTCCTTGTTGATAGTCTAAGCTGCCTGTATTTAAGGATGAGCATGAAAAGCTGCTTAGGGACTTCATCCAGAGCACTACTTTCCAAACTAAGATGACATTGGAAAGAAGCTACAACTTCAACCTGAGGAGGGTCCTGAGAATGTGCAGCCCCACCACAGGACATATTTCAACTCAGTCCAGTCTCCTCAGTACTCATGAAAGATCAACTAGGAAGGACCAAAAGAAAGAGACAAAACCTCTGTAGTCAGACATTAAGGATGTGCTCAATACCAAATGCTGACTTAAGAAAACCCCAGAATAGAAACAGCATACACACACACACACACAAATAATAATAAAATAAAATAAAAAATGTGTCTGTATGTGTGTCTGTCACCATCTGTCCATACTTCCTCTACTGCTCTCCCCATCTTATGCACTGAACCTGAACCTTACCTATTTGGGAAGCCCCAGGGACCCTTGTCTCTGACTACCCAGTGCTGGGATTATAGATACACACTCAAGCATGCTCAGCTTTTCACATGGGCATTGAAGATCTGAACTCAGGTCTTTATAGCTGCTTGTATAAGCAAGTACTTTATTGCCTGAGGCATTCTCCCAATTCACAGACATAATTTAAAAGCCATGTTCCAAATTTTTCATCTCTATTTGCAAAAAAAAATAAAATAAAATAAAAAGAAATGGAGTGACACAGAGCCCGCCTTTCAACCCAGAAGGAATAAACTATTAGCCAGAAGAACCATGCTGGCTACTGCAAAGTCAATGTCCTTACAGGAGGAAGGTGTGGTTATACCATTTCCAGAATAGGAAAGAGGTCCAGGCCCAGAGTCACCCAATGGTGACACAAAGCACAAAGCCTCAACTTACATCTGCTGAACTCCAATGCTGGTGTAGGTACTGGCCTATAGCCAGGGAAGTGGCCGGTCAGTAAAGTGCTCACCCTGCAAGCAGGAAGAACTGAGGTCAATTTCCAGAATTTATGTAGGGAGAAAAGATTACTGCACATAATCTCAGCGCTACGGAAGCTGAGGCAGGCAGACCTCTGAGGAATACTGGCCAGCCTAGGCCATTTGGCAAGTTCCCACCAGTGAGAGAGACACTTACACACACACACACACACACACACACACACACACACACACACACTGGATGGTAGTGGTACATATCTTTAATCCCAGCCCTCAGGAGGCAGAGGCAGGAGGATCTCTGTGAGTCTGAGGCCAGCCTAGTCTATCAAGTTCCAGGACAGCCAGGGCTGTTACACAAAGAAACTGTTTTGAAAGACCAACACATACACACACACACACACACACACACACACACACACCCCTTAATACCTATCTGTGTACCCATGCAGGTACATGTTTATATGCATATGGACAAACACACACACTGCTCTAGCACTGGAACAGTGCATGTGTCTCCTGAACGCAATTCTTCAGCAATCTTGGGCAAGCACCAGTCTTCTAGAATACAGGCTGAAGCACAGCAGCATAGGCTGCATTGCAGGCAGCAGGCATGGATGGGTGAGAGCTATCTATGGCCAAAAGGAGGATGAAAAGCCACCACTTCTCACCTTTACCTGCATAGCTAAGCTAAATACATACAGACTGTGTTACAAGTCACCTGGGAAACTTAGTACTCCCAGGTATGGAGGGAATTACACTGCTTATCACTACTCTAGCCAGAATCTGTGCTTATCCACCTTTCCAGCTTCCCCTGGGCCTCTCTGCCATTGTATACCCACCACAGCAAGCCCTCCCCTCCTCCCAAAGTTCATGTCTACTGTATGCAGCTTAGGTGTGTCTCTGCCTCAGTGATCCTCAACCTCAGTATTGAGTCACACAGCAGGAGAGCCATCAATGACTTTCTGTTAATCCAGTATCAAAGCTGAGGAATGGCACTGGAAAATAGTACTTCCAAGCTCAGTCCAAAGAAGGCAACATGACCCTGGACAAGTTATACTCCTTTGCTAATTTATAATTCAGTGCACAAAAACTCTGTGTTTTACTGACTTCAAGATTAAGATTAAAAAATAATGTCTTATTTGGTAGGAGCACAAAAATAGCCCCAGAACTACTAAAACCCTCAGCACAATTCCCCGGAGAGCAGATATTTATACTAAATGCTTGTAAATTGGTTAAAAATAAAAAAATCTTGCCACTGCACTGCTGATGCTGGGCACTCAAGGGATAAAGTATTTTCTTATGCAATCATAAAGCACTTGTCATTCTTAAATGGAGAGAGCCTCTTCACCCTGACCCCATCCCTACTTTAGGATAAGCCATGTCTTAGGAGGTACTCTCTTCAGTCACTGGGATGAATACATGCTCCTTGGCCCAGAATTTCAGGTAATCAAAGTCCTCTAAAGTCTCACATTTGGGGAAAAGCTTACAGTTACGGTACACGGCTAGAAAGGGGCCTGGCACCTTCCCTAGGCCCCCCCGAGTCTCTCTGGGTCTGTATGGGAAGAAACAAACCACAATAGTAAGTTGGAGCTGCTAAACCAACCCAGGACTGTTTTCTAGGGTGTTCCAATCACTCTCTCAGTGCCAAAGGGATTTTCTTTTCTTTCTAAGATAACATTTCAAGAGGGACAGAAGTTACATTATTCCAAAACACAGAAACACTGTGACAGAGAGCAGAAAAAATCTGCACATGGAAACAAGAGGGCCCATTTTGTGTCTTGATGCTGAAGGTGACAGCATGCGTGACTTGCCAAGAGCTTGTTTATCAATTCGAAATAACGAAAAGATGAGATCCTGTGTGCATCCCACCCCTCTTCTCATCATCAGCCAGTGGGAGAGACCTCACTTGCAGACTAGTCTGTTAAACAAACCAAAAGGAAGGAAACAAGAACAGGACACAGGGAAACTAGTACTTACTAACAGCATGGAGCTAGACAGCACTTCTCCTCCAAGCCAGGATGAGGAGCAGAATGGAAGAAGAGGATGGCAACAGGGCAGCCAGAGTCCTAAGAATAAGCTACAGCAATGGTAAGCCACTTAGCCTAAGACAATCATGACCTGCTCATCAGCAGACCTATTTACATTATATCAATTTAATCACTGCATGATTTAAAAAAGAGATGAGGGGTTAAAAACACTAAAGACAAAACTTAAAATGGAGATGTTCAAACAAAAGGCAGTGTGACTGTGTGGGTAGAATTGGGGCTTACAAGTGTGGACTCTGGCCCTAGAAGTGTCACTGGCCAGCAATGCCTTATCTGCCAAGTCACCTCCCTTCTCTAGGCCTAGTAGCCCTCATCTGACAATAGGGAGACTGGGCCAGACAAGCTCTGTCGGGATCCAAGTACAGGTACATATCAGCTATGTGTCTCTATGCCTCTTTGAAGTTTCCTTACCTGTCACATGCACACTGGCCTCAGAACAATTACTATAATGGGCTGTGTTCAGATCCATGATCCTAGTATCACTCAGAGTTGACAGTGTTCAAAGCCCCAGGAAACTGAGCAATAGCAAAAGTCAAATCCTCATTGGTTGTCATAGGGCTTAAAATGTACCATCCCCTAGAGGTGCACTGGGGCAGGAGCCAAATCTAAGTTCAGATCTGCTGAATGCACAGGTGGAGGAGGCTGGTAGCCCCTCTCCTACTCAGTGGGGCAGGGATGGCAATGTATGTGCAAGTGCATTTTCAAAGCTCAGGCTGTAAGCACACAAGAGCACACTGGCATATTTTGATGGAGGCAAAAGCATTCTGAATTGTAAGAGTATCTGGAGAGGAGAACAAATCCGCCTCTGGCCAGTTCTGACATTTCCCAGACAATAATTTTCTTCTTTTCCTTTACAAAACTTTAAAAAAAATGTAAATGCACATCAATGTGTGACAGGCAGGCACATGCATGCCATGACATGTGTGGAGGTCAAATGGCAACTTGGAGAGTTATTCTTTACCTGCCACCTGCTTTCAGACAGAATCTCTTCTTGTTTATAACCCTGTACTCCAACAAGCCTGTAGTTGGCACACAAGCCTGTAGGGATTCTCCCATCTCACCCTGAAAGTGTGGGTTTTAAAGATGTACACTACTACACTGGCTTTGTGTGCTTTATGCATGGCAATCACTTTATCCAGTCAGCCAGCTTCCCAGCCCAGGAAGTGCTTCTGAGGCATAGGCTTCTTCTGTAAAAAAATGTTCTTTCCCATCTGCAGGCCGATCCAGCCCAGCTCAGGCTACAATGCAGCTTTCTTAAATAGTCTGGCTTCAGTGATCAGGCAAACAAGGAAAAGCATTCCTGCTGGCCCTGTGCTTGCAAAAGAAGCAAGGCCAAGGCTTTGAGGAGATAGCTTCTTAGCCACTGTCTCTTAGGGCACAGCCAAAATGGCAGTGATCTCTATTGCTGAGGTTAGTAGCTCCAACATTCTCATTCAAACAGAATTATACCAGAACACTGGGGGTGATATAAAAGATAGGCCTATAAGCACTGTAGAAACCACTATAGACATGAAGGCCATCAGCTTTCCCATCTGCCACCCACACACAGAACACATCCTGACCTCAACTCACACTTCAAGACTTCCCCTTACTGATCTGGTGGTATCATACCCAACTTATTTTGCAGCGGTGGTATAGAAATTAATCAGAGTAACCAATCACACTTGAGCTTTCTGTCTTTTCTCCTTTACCCTACATCACTGTAAGACCTACAACATCTTCAGGTTCAAGAACATCATCAGCTACCAAAACAATATCTTCAGGTTCAGAGGTGCCCCACAGGTCTGCCTATGACAAACACATGAGAACCAGTAAACTAGAAGCCTTCTCAGGTGAGACTACCAGAGCCACCCATCTGGTCCCTATCATGGGGAAGGCTCCAAAGGACAGGACCAGCTCCAGAAAACCCACCCCCAGCATTGGCTGCAGCATCACAGCAGGGAAACCTCTATGTACAACAGCAGCCATCTGCCAGCAGACAGACCAAAAGAGTACCAGACTCTCTCATCTTTAGATAGAAGAGGAAACTCTCAACTAAAGATTTCACTCAGTCCTCATTCCAAGCCCAGTCTAGGCATTTGGTCTACTCAACAAGCCATGAAATTAACAGGAGAAATTTGGAGGAGCAGCTGCTCACTAGTCTCTAGCCCCCCATTTAATGTTGCAGGTTGTGGGGTCAGGAGGAAGGACAGATATTTCATTTACAAATTTTTGTCCACTTCCTTCCTTCTACACCAAGTCTCTAGTAAAGTAAGACAGTATAGACCTGGGGAAAAATCAGTTGCAGACTAATGGGGAAACAGCCTACCCCCAGTAACTCAGCCTAGAAGCAAGGCATCTTGGGAAGCTGTATAGCCTCTTCCAAGCCTCAGGCCAATCTCTACATGGTTCTAGAGACTCAAAGGATCCTTGAAGAGTTAACCCAGTTCCCACAGATGAACATATCATGGTCCTCATCAAAAATGGCCTATGCTCCAGAAGAGACAGAAATCTGTTCTATTGTTTGTCCAAAACATGCCCTAAAGCGCTTGACAAACTGCCAAGCACGCCAGCTGCTGCTGTAGTTATCACGTTGCTGTCGTCATCCCCCAACGGCACCATCGGAACCAGGTTATGGTGCAGATGTCCTTGCTTTCAGGAAGCCCACTCACTGCGTCAGCAGCAGAGCTCACTGCAGGCTCTGAGCACTCCACCTCCACACACCTCCCAAACCAAGGCACAGACATACCGCCATATGGGAGAGGACAGCTCCACAAACCATCAGCATCGGCAGCCTAGACCGTGAGGTAGGCCTGGGAGGTGGTTCACACTCTCAGCCTTAAAAATAACCACAGGAGTTGAAGAGATGTCTCACTGGTTAAGAGCACTTCTGTTCTTGCAGAAGACCCAGGTTGGACCCACACACAGAAGCTCACAACCTTTAACTTCAGTTCCAGAGGATCCAACACCCTCTTCTAGCCTTCAAGGGCTCTTCTATACCCAGGGTGCATATAAACTCATTTGGTTCAAAACATCCACATACAAATAATAAATCTTTTAAATAATAATAACAAAGTTAACCATGAATGAGATGAGAACAGATGAAATCTAACAGGTACAAACTGGTAAGAGCCTGGCACTTGTTCACAAAAACCATGCTTAGTCAACAGTACACTAAAGTCCTGGAAAATCTATGTGATCAGTAATTGCCATCAATTCATTTGACTAAGTTTACCAAGTGAGTATATTGGGTGTGCTCCGATTATAGTAAGGTAGAAGACACAGCCATCCAGAACCCACACTCTCTGCTTCCAAAGAAGTGAGAATTAGAAATGATTTGTGCATGTAAATAAAAAGTAAAACAGATTGCATCAAGAGGGAAGGCATACAAATGACTACCACACAGAAGGAAGAAGACCTACATCTGAGCCCTTAGAACACACATAAACCCAATGACAGGTTTGTAATCTCAGCAGAGACAACAGATTCCTGGGGCTCACTGGCCGGCCGGACAGCCCAGCCTAACAGGCAAGCTCCCAGTCCCAGAGGGAGAAGCTTTCTCAAAAAACCGAGGTGGAGGCTGGGGACCTGAGTCTGATTCCCAACACCTGGTTATAAAGCTGAACATGGTGGTTGTTTGCACTTGTAATCCCAGCTGTGAAGAGGTGGAACCAGGTAGAGTCTTATAGCTTGCTGCCCAGGAGAGCCAAACCAGTGAGCTCCAAAACTCAAGGCGAGACCTTGTCTCAAAAACCAAGGGTGATATCTCCTGAGGAACAACATCTAAGTTTGACCTCTGGTCTACATATGATCGCACACGCACACACAGAGAAAGACATAAACACATTAAGTAAAATGATTTAAAAGAAGAGAAAGTACATGCCTAAAAACAAATAGTGGAATAAAACTAGCTTCTCTGAGGTCCAGAAACTTCACCACAGTGCTTTAAGGATTACAAAGCCTTCCCTGGTTATTCCTTCACGCCCCCTTCTGTGTCCCCTGCCTGAGCAGGCCTTTGCTCACTTATTAACAAACTGACAAACATGTACTGCAGCTGTGATATTCATGTGGCACAAACCTATCAAGTGCCCAGAAGGAGCATCTATCTTCATGAGGTCCCCCAGGGCAGGACTGGCAGAGCTAGGCTGAAAGCAGCCTGGCTGGCCTGGTCATGCCTGTTGTGGGTATGACCTAAGGGGTCAGAGTCAGCACATAAGTCTTTAAGCAGTACGGACCACACCCCTGGGTAAGCCTCATTCTCTGAGAGCCCACACAGTGCCCTGGGCCCCTTTGCAAAGAAATCACAGATAAAGGCAGCTAAGGAACAAAACTGCTTCCACCAAAACTCAATAGAACCCAACCATCACAATGAGGAGCAGGCCCAATTTGAGATGCACCAGAACATCACCTGCCAGTGTCCAAGTTTCATTTTGCCTCTACCCTTTCTACTGTCCCTTTGAACCACAGGAGCCTGGAGTGCCTACCCATCTGTCCTACAGACAGTCCTTCATGTGCACAGTACACAGGCCATGTGGTACAGCCAGACCAGGAAGTATCCTGAGCACCTAACAGAAGAGGCGGTATAAACAAGTGCCAAGCTGCTCCCGCCAAACACAAGCTGCAGTTTGCAAAGGGCTGTGAGAGTCAAATAGAACATCCAACAGCATGTCAAAAGGAAGTAATCACAAGAATGGGTAGAGCGGCTTCCATTCGGGAGGAAATAGGGACTGTACTGAAGGACAGAAGTCTCTCAAAGGATATAAAAGAACTAACATCAGCTATCCACAGAGAGGCCAAATGGGAATCCAGGAACAGGACACTCTCCAAGGAATGCATATTGCATACTGATCTGTGCAAAAATACATAACAGTTGTAGAAGCTAATATAAATAAAACATAAGGGCTGAGGAGATGGTTTAATCAGTAACGTATTGCGCATGCAAGCATGAAGATCTGAGTTCAGAACCCTAACACCGATGTAAAGATCGAGCACTTCAGTGTGTGTCTGTAACTTTAGCAGTGTCAGGAGTGTAGCAAACAGGAGACAAAGGCAGATGCCTTCATCTGGGCCTTGCTGGCCAGCCAGCCTGTGAGCTCCAGGTTGCAGTAATTAAGGGAAGCACTCAATGTCTACCTGTAGACTCCACACATACGCATACATGCATACCCACATTCACATATGTTAAAACACAGATGCTAACATATTTACAGAAGGGCTTGCACATGCATGAACTAGCTCTGGGAAGCTAACAAGAAAATGGGCATAGTTAAGGGTCTGGGAGGAGCAGAAATTGCTTTTCACAGCTGAATTGGTGGCATACACATACTATGCCTGTATTTTAAAATGCAAAAAAGTCCTTAGAGTCCCTAAATACTCTTTACTATTTCATGCCTTGAGACCTCTGCTTACTGGCTGGCTGGAACTTATTCACACTCCTCCAACAGACTAACCATCTTCAAGCTCACACCTCCAACTATAGGAAGCCCTTTATACCCTGAGCCAGGCCCTCAGGTCTGGGTTTCACTCTGGGCTTCAACCACAGTTATCTATCATCGCCAAGGGCTGGGAACTTCTAGAAGATATAGACCCACTACTTATAGTCAGTCCCCTCCCCAGAACCTAGCAAGCACAGCTACTCAGAAGATGTCTGCTGGAAGGAGAGAAGCAGAGAAGCAAAGCCAGGTGTGGCGGTGCCTTGGGAAGTTGCGGCAGGAGGACCAAACACTAGGTGTTGGAAAGCCGCTTAGGCTACACGTCACAGGCTAGTTTGGTTTTGTGATTTTTAGAAATGGTGAACACTACACTCACCACACCCTGTCAAACCTCAGCTCTGCTGCCAAAAGGTGCTGAAATGTTTCTTGCTTGTGGAGTTTCCCACATTATCAAAATGATGTTGTTAACATTAATTCAAAGTTTTGAACCACCTCATTCACAAAGGAGCAAGTTTGAAGCCTGGCACCACAGCAGCAGAGCAGGTTAGAATGTCCCCGGACTAGCTAAACAACTCTTTTCCAAACCCCATGGAACCTTCCACAACACCAAAGTCTTGGGCTTCTAGAGCCAGAGGCCTGCTCATACCAGTCATAGGCAAGCCTAGAGCAGAGAGCCCTGCCTCAAAGCTGTTTCTTGTGTTCTGTCTTGAGAAGAGGCTGGCTACAGCCTGAGCAGAGGTGAAGCAGTGCTCACAGGCTAGCCGTGGGCCAGGCAGAGTCTGCACAGCTCTCTGTAGGAGTTCCATGGTAAAGACCAAAGAGCAGGGGTTGGGAATGGGGGGAGCTGTTACAAAGAGTCTAGAATGTATGTGCTGTGCATTTTGGGCAACTTCAACTGAACAGGAAGATCCTGCACACACCCTCCCTATGTTTCCTCCATCATTATTTCCTCCTGGCATCAGAGTCCTGTCCCAAATCTAACCTCACTAAGCTGATGTGTTAGGGACCCAATCACATAGGACAACTACAGACATAATAGATCCCACAAGATGAGTGCCCAAAACAGAGGGATGAGCCAATAATCCCCTGAAGAGAGGTAAAGAGCTGGGATTTCTTTACCTCTGGGTGACCTGAGTGCAATTCCCAGAAGCCACATATGATGAAGGTGGCATGAGGGTTGGGCTATAACAGATGGATAGGAATTCAACAGTCAGAGTTGGACTCTGAGCAGTCTAAGAGGAAGTCACTAAGAAACATGCCTGGCACTCCATCCAGAAAGCTGCAGGGAAGTTGGGAGTTGAGGGTTCTCTTAGCTTTAGGCAGGCAGGGCACATACCAACAGCCCTCCTGAGGCCCAGAGGGAGGTGTCTGCTTCATAGGGTGGCCATGGAGCCGCCCACTCTCATTACTCTGTTCTGTCCTAACTTGCAGTCTGCCCACCAGACCCCAGCTTGTTTCTTCTGTAGACTTCTAGACAAGTGAACCGAGCTCCAAGGCTGTGGTGCGCTCATCTGAACAAAGTCAGGCGACTAAGGGATCCTGGGAGTGTCCCCAAAACTCTCCCCTTCGCACAATAGCTGCATAAGGGCTGAAAGCTGCAAAACAGCTATTTCCATCTTCCAGTGCAACAATCCCGTGCTGACCCACATGGCTCACCCAGAACACCACAGACAATACAACAATTGTGTTCTCCCCTGGGGAAGGAGAGCAGCCACACAGAGCCCCATCTGAGACCATCACGATGGTCTCAGACTCCACAGTTATAAATATGTGCTCAAGCCATGTGCAGGCCACGCGCTCCCCACGTGCTCCTTTCTATGAAAGCACAAGGACCAATGCACCACAGCTGCTGGGAGCTGAGGGCGGGGCCTTGGGACAGGAGAGGAGAGTCATTTCAACTGCAACTAACCTAGTATCTCCCAGCTCCGGAGAGGGAGGGAGGGAGGAAAACTGAACAAGCTGACTTAGTGAGTAAAGGCACTTACCCACAATCCTGGTGACCTCAGTGCAATTCCCAGAAGCCACATATGGTGACAGGAGAGAACCAACTCCATAAGGTAGTTCTTAGCACTGCAGTTACAAGCTGCTACATGGGCTCCCTGAATTCAGGCCATCTAGGCCAATAAAGGCCCAAGACTTACAGCAGTTGCTGAGAATCTTGAGCATTCCAGGGAAAGCCAATGCTTGTTGGTTCTGTTGGTCACTTAACCACAGTAATTCTTGGTGAGAACAGGTAAAACAGATCTCTCTGAGAAACCAAGGCTTCAAAACACAAACTCCCTATGGTCATCTTTTGACATCCAGGGTCCATGTAAGGAAAGTGGGGGGACAAAAATGGATAGTGGGTGATGTATGTAAGAGAGACAGAACCACCTCACACAAAACAGGCAGGAGAGAACCCATAGGCCAACCTACACACTTGGGGTAAACATGTACCTTGGCACCTACTAAAACAGCATGGTCCCAAAGTATGGTCCTTAGGTCAACAGCAGCAACAGCAGCATCACCTGAGAGCTCATTACAAACAGAACCGAATGCATCAAAAACACTTGGATGTGGCCAGCAGTCACGGTTTAAGTAGATTCAGTCCCAGAAGCCATGCAACTAGAATGTCAGTTTGCAGGAGAACACCAGGGTCCGTAAAAGGTAAAAAGTCAAGAGGCGAGTAAGGGGCAGGAGGCCTACAGCCCAGCCAGCATTCCACTGAGCCAGGACCTGAGGCAAAATAAGTTCCCAACCATCCCCATAATGCACTCAAGGGCAACTCTGGCGATGGCAGGGTCTTTGAGCTCTGACTCCAGAAAATTAGCCTAGCAAACCAAGAGACAGGCCAACCCTGAAGCTTAGGATGCACTGATCAGTGTGAAAGGTAGACACTAATGGGAATATGAAGTTTCTGCTGAAAAATCAGGGCAAGCAAGAAGAGATCTTAGGCAATGTGGTGTATGCCATATACTTCTTAATTTGGCCACAAATCAAGGATGACATTGAGAAGCCTAAAGAATTTGCACAATTATCTGTCACCAGAGGAGGAAATAACAGAGCTTAAGTGACAAAGGACACATGTATCTGCTATGTATCAGATATGTAGGAGAAAACAAAAAGCTCCATTCCTTTTTTATTTATTTAAATCTTAAATGTTTTAGTGTTGTACCTACGTATATGACTTGCACTGTGTGCATGCAGAGCTTGAAGCAGTCAGACGAAGGCATCAGACCCCTTGGAACTGGAGTTATAAATGGTTGTAAGCAGCCATGTGGGTGCTGGGAATCAAACCCAGGTCCTCTAGAAAAAGTCAGTACTCTTAACCACTAAGCTATCCCTCCAGGCTGAAAAAAGCTCTGGTTTTTCCAAACAAGGTTTCTCTATGTGGCCCTGACTGTCCTGGAACCCAGAGACCTGCCTGTCTCTGCCTCCTGAATGCTGAGTTTAAGAGCATGGGACACTCTCCCTAAGCATGCTCAAAACCTTCATGCATGCTCCACCCTCTACACTCTGCACCCCCCCCCACACACACACCCCACACACCCCAGGGCCTGCTCTGTTCTCCACCCCCACAGCCTCACCTGCTCCATCCCCCCATCACTGGACAGTCTATTTCGACTAGCTGCACTGAACCTCTGCTGAGAAGCACAAGGCAGAGGACTCTTTGAGGCATGTTCTTCTTTACCGCCAGAAGAAATTATCTATTTTATATATGGTGGTTAGACAGTCTGACAAGAGAAGTTAAAGATAAAATCTTTGCTTTAGTAAGAATCTTACAGTAGCTGTGAAAATCACAAAGGTACATTTCAGACTGAGAAGAGTAAACGAGGTGAAGCATCTTGAGGGACTTTGTGAGGGGAAGGAACAAAAAGAATCCCTGGGTCAGCTGGGCATGGCGGTATACATCTTTAATGCAGGAGCAGGCAGAGCTCTGTGAGTTTATGGCCAGCCTGGTCTACAGAGTGAGCTCTAGGACAGCCAGGGCTGCTATACAGAGAAACCCTGTCTTGGGGGGGCGGGGGGAGGCGAAAAAAGAATCCCTAGGTTGGCCTCATGAAGTAACCTAGAGAAGCCACAGCACTGACGGGTCCTGGGCTAAGGCTGGTTCTTAAAACATAGAGGACAACTGTGGACTTCCATTAACAGTTGCCTTTGAGTTTCCACTCACTGGGGAGTTTCCTTGCAGGTGGAAGAGTTAGGATTAGGCTGGCAATGACCTTGAGCATGGGAAAGAACAATCTGCTAGGCATTTCTACCAGCCACTGCCACTCGCCACAGCCAACTCAGTACCAAATAAGCTGATGAGAGAGAGAGGGTGCAAATCTATCTTCAGAATGTCCTGACCACTCTAAGACCTCAAATTCAAATGCTTTCTGGGACCACCCACGGAAGAGAGATGAGGAGCTAGCTGCATTGAGCAGGAATTACACTGTGTTCAGAGGATGTGCCTATCCACAGCAAAGAGCTTTAGGTACACATAAATGCTGAGAGAGAGAGAGAATAGACAATATCAAGAGTTAAGCTTATTAACAGAAGCCAAAATGCTATGCTAGTTTGTACAATCCTGTGATGTTTAAATCTTGTCAAGCAACTGAAACATTAGTGAGGCCTGGTGGCACATGCTTATAAATGCAGAAACTGGAAGGTACAAGCAGGAGGACGGAGTTCAAGACCAACCTTGAATAGGTTAACAAATTGGAGGTCAATGCCTAGCCAGTCTAAAAACAGGGTGGTGGGTAGGGGCTCTGAGATGGATCAGTAATAAAGGTGCTTGCCGCCAAGCCTAAAAATCTGAGTTTGATCCCCATATAAAGGTAGAATGAGAAGGGGCTGGAGGGATGGCTCAATGATTAAGAGCACTGGCTGCTCTTCCAGAGGACCTGGGTTCAATCCCCAGCACCTATATGGTGGCTCACAATTATCTATAACTTCAGTTCCAGGTGATCAGACATTCTCTTCTGGCCTCCACAGGCACTGCACACATGTGGTGCACAGACATACATGTACACAAAACACCCATACACAAAAAATAAATAATTAAAAAAAATCTAAGTGGAACAAGAGAACCATCTCTACACAGTTTTGCTCTGACTTCCACGTGTACTCATACACACAATAATTAAATAATAAATAAAAATTTAAGATAAATTATCTAAGCCAGGTGGTGGTAGATTACTGTGCAAACTGTGGCCTGAAGTAACTATTTGGATCCCTGAAGACATCCAGGCATCTGTAAGTTTTCTTACTGGTTAGAAGAGCCATATGGACTAGCTTTGGTATGTGCTAGGTATGTGGACTTATCTCCATCAGTCCCTAGCTCACTCTGTGAGTTAACTGTAGGCCTCATCTGACTAGGAAGCTCAGACTGAGAGTCTGTACACATGGAAGGTAACCCCTAAGTTAACCCCAGGGCAGGCTTGCTCCTCCAAGCAGGGACTGAAGAGAGGGTGAGCCCAGTCCTTCCTAGGCTGTGCTGTCCCTTCTAAGAATGGGCTTACTGGGACATCTTCCTCTGGCCTCTCCCCTAAGGTAGGCTGGGGACAGAGAGAAGTTTCATGTCAAATAGTTTAAATTGGGCAGATGGAGAAGCCCCCCTGGGCTGCTGGCTTTGGTTGGGGCATCATGAGCACCTCGTCCCTCCATCCTGCACTGCAGAGAATAGAGAGTTCTATTTTGATGACTTCTATACAGAGTATAGAAACAAGAGGGGAATTTCCTTTATTTCAAAATATCCTAGGACAAATGAAAATGTCTTGTACCATAACAACACAGTCAAAGGGAAAGTTGTATGGAGTTGGATTTCTAAAATGTCACCCCACAGAGAGCAACCTACATCTCTGCCCACAGGCTATGATGATAAAAATAAATATTAAAAAAAAAAATGTGGTCGGTGAAGCAATCCAAAAGAGCCAAAATGTTCTCTTTTATATAGCAACTCGGAACGTGACTAGGGACAAAACTGGGTGAGAAAGACAGGTTCCAGCCTTCAGGCTCCACAATCTCAGACCTAAGGCTCAAGCTTGGTCAGTCCCTGTGAAATCAGGTCCAGTCCAACTGCAATACAATATACCAATGGACACACGGACACAACCAATACTAGCCCTCACACAGCTGAATCAAGGTTCTTCTGCAGGTTTTCAAAACTCACCCCATCTCAGTGTTGGGACAGCACAGTTTTCCATGTTCTCACTGGCCACTGACTAAAGTAGGGTCCAGAGGAGCTGTGGGAGCGGCCAGCTGGGGACAAACACATTGCCAAAGGCACAAAGGGATGGAGGGTAGTTTGTCCTTCCAAGGCTATTCCAGGATCTTTTCCCTTTTGGAAACATTTTCCCACATATATCTTCCCAACACCCAATGTCCTCCCTACTACTAGGAACTTCTGCCATGAAACTATTTCAGGGCTCCATTTATCAGACTTGTCCAGTCTTTTTCTTCTTCACTCCAGCCCAAGGTCCAGAATTCTCCCTGCAACTTATTTATGCATTTTATAATGTTTCCATTCTGATATAAAGGGAGTGGGAATCATCTGCGGAGGGAGGGAGGGGAGACGAGACTCACACAGGCTGTATCCTTGACATTGAGCAGGAGCAGGCGCAGGCGCAGGCCTGCAGCTGCACAGCTTCCCTCCACACTCCCTCAGTCCCTCAGCAGGTGTGATGGAGAGGGCTCTGGCGCTCACACCCGGATACCTGGCTCCAGCAGGTGTGATGGAGAGGGCTCTGGCACTCACACCTGGATACCTGGCTCCAGCAGGTGTGATGGAGAGGGCTCTGGCACTCACACCTGGATACCTGGCTCCAGCAGGTGTGATGGAGAGGGCTCTGGCG